>JAEBDU010000009.1:2496258-2787578 GCA_016802625.1 Heliconius numata
ACCCAGGACGATACAGACTGTGCAAAGTGGAGTAAGTTAAGCAAAAAAGCCAGATCCTGGTAATAAACGCCGGGATAAATGCCAGGAGGAAGAAAGTCCATATAACATAAAAAAAGTTATCTCAAAATTAACTTTATAGTTCACTTCATATTCATACAAAGTTAGTGCAAACTTAAATTTATAAGTCACGTAAGTCACGTTCCCGTTGACCTACATTCTATGAAGAACATGAAATTAAAAAATTCACGGAATCCTCGGTGAGCAAGGCCCGACTCGCACTTGACTGATATGTTTTATTTGTAAATAAATAAAAGTATGTAAAGTATATAATTCATAAAGTGCCAATTTTAATTTTTAGTTTTTTTACTTTAATTAAATTGTTGTCTTTACTTTTATTTCATTTACTTAAAAAAGTTATGCCAATGTCAAATATTAGATGTCAAGACGATGACGCAATGCTGTCAAGTGAAGTGAAATGTACTAATTTTCATACTTGCTCACGTTGTATCTTTGTACACTCAACGCTGCCAGTTTTCTAATTCCTGCTATTTCCCTATAAAATTTCATCTTTTCATAAGGTAAACTGAAATATTTACTAGTTATTCACTTTAAGAATACCTACAAAACATTTTTTTATAATGTTATTGTAGACATTTCATTTAACTTGCTATATACTTACTTTCACAAAAATATTGTAACCATATGTTTAAATGAAAATAAATGATAGCAATAAACTTAAATGTTTCTTAGTATTCATTTAGGTCCTTATAATTTTTTTCTAAGTCATGATTAAAAATATACACTAATAAAATTATTTTTATATTTGATACAAAGATAAAGTTTAACCTTTATTTCATCTCAATTTTATCTAATTCATATATGATATGTTTATAATGCATTTAATTTTTTTTTAATTACTATTTCTTTGAAGGCTACATCATCTGTTGCACCACTTTTTTTTAAATATATAATCTAGATATTAATTAATACCTTATTTACATTTTTATGATTCATATTTGAAACATATTTCATAATTTATGAGTAAGGCTATTTTTAATTATTTTATACTAAACTAACATATAGTTATTTTTTTTGTAGTTCTAAAGTAAACATATTTATGTGTTTATTCAATAATTGAACTTAATTTAGCCATACTGCTGTATCTCACATACAGCAGGGTACAAATCAATTGTAAAAATCTTTGTCTAAAATTCAGTTATTTGCCCATATTATATTTTTATTAAAAACTAGCAGACCCGTGCATGGCTATGTAAACTACTGAATAAACCCTATATGGTTTCAGAAGCTTTTCAGAATCAAATAGTGAAAACCGTATAAATTGGTTAAGCCGATTCTGAGATTCGTGATAACAAACACACAGACAAACGGACAAAAAGACAAAAATTTTAAAAATCATTGTTTTGGATTCTATTATGTTAATAAAGGTTCCCAATAACATTTTTTTAAAAATATCTTTCAAGTACAGACACCAACCCTCTTAAGATTTTATTATAAGTATAGATTATTCCTTCGACCGACATTTAGAAACTATATAAATATAACATGGCATTAACACACTTGCCTACTTTCTGCAAAATTTTCAAGACATATGTTAGGTAGCAGAACCTTAAATCCCTTGTATACTAAATAAAGGAAATAAAATAATTTAATTATAATCAATCCCCCATATCAAAAAGCCAACAATATATAAGCAATGATATTTAAGGAATTTATAGCAAGACCATGCCCAACTGTCTAAATTTCAATTTTTTCCAAACCCACTTAGTGAATGTATATTAAAGTTAGACGAGAACAAGAGTTGAGTTCTGTGACTGTAGTATTGCAATGTTTCTTAAATAGTCAGGAACTGAAGAATGCAGTATCAACTGTACTTTCTTCCATGCTATTTTTATGAATTCCATGCAATATAAACATAACTCACCACATTATTGTAGAGTACAATAATGATACTAGTAATTCATTCGATTTTTTAAAAATAAAATTGTAATCTATATACAGGGTGGAAGAGGCAGCGCTTCTTTTATTGAAACTGCATATAGGGTAATATATTTCAAACCCACACCTAAGAAATTAATCAAGGTACCTCAACAGTTTGGACGTAGGAATTTTTTTTCATTTCACGATTTTTATCCATACCTGTATTTCGTGTGACGCACACGTACGTGTGCGACGTTTCCGATTTGACAGGTAAGTGTGTGCGTGCCTATGTTATACTTTACAAATGGCGTTTTATTTTAAAACGATAATTTTATTATTTATTTTGTTTGAAAAAATAACTTTTTCATTTTTGGGAATTATTTTTTTTCCGAATTATATTAGGCTTTTATAGAGTAGTTAAAACTGTGGTTTCATTTAAAGTGGCGCTGACAATTCCACCCTGTATATAAAAGGACTTGTCCTCACTGACTGAGGTAAGACGCACGCACAGCCGTAACCGCTGATGGTAGGAACGTTAAATTTGGACAGATGTTTACTTTCGTAATCTGGACATCCACTAAGAGGGGATTTTGAAAAATTTTGACCCTAAAGGGGTGAAACAGGGGTTGAAAGTTTGTATGGAAAAAAATTTAAATCGGCACCGATTTTTATAAAATTTTAAATTTAGATTTTTAAAAGTATTTAATTGAACACGTGTTTCATCGTTTTCTAGAATTCTCTCTCTAAGGGTGCAAATAAGGGTTGAAAGTTTGTATGGAAAAATCTTTAAAACGCCACCGATTATTATAAAATTTGAAATGTAGACTCTTAAAAATATTTAATTGAACATGTTTTTCATGGTTTATTAGAATTCACCCCTAAATACGCAAGCGAAGCTGCGCGCGTCCGCTAGTATCTATATATATAAAATCGAAAGGTCACTCACTCATCACGAAATCTCAGAAACTACATGTGCTAGGAATCTCAAATTTTGCATAGAAGTTATTTATAGGACGTAGGTGCTCGCTAAGACGGGAATTTTCAATATTCGACTTCTAAGGGGTTGTTTTTGGGGTTGAAAGTTTGTATGAAACTTCGTTACTACAAATGCTAGGAGTTTCAATTTTTGGAGTCGCAATTTTGCATTGACGTCACTTATCCTGTAAGTGACGTCAATGCACTTATCCTATAAGTGACGTAAGTGCAAGTGACGTAGGTACTCATGGAGACAGAAATTAATAATAACATAGTTCACGCAGGCAAAGCCGCGGGCAGGCCGCTAGTAGTTCTATATTTTGATATTATAACATTCTTCTTACAGATAGTTGCCATCATGGATACACAACTGACAGGAAATGAGATTAGAAAAGCATTTATAGACTTCTTCATCAGTAAAGGTCATAAATATGTCCATTCTTCCTCCACAATACCGTTAGATGATCCAACACTGCTGTTTGCAAATGCAGGCATGAATCAATTTAAGCCAATATTCTTAGGATCAGTAGACCCCAATTCAGACATGGCTCAATACATAAGAGTAGTTAATACCCAAAAATGTATAAGGGCAGGGGGGAAACACAATGATTTGGATGATGTTGGAAAAGATGTTTATCATCATACATTTTTTGAAATGATGGGAAATTGGTCTTTTGGTGATTATTTTAAAAAGGAAATATGTGCATGGGCTTGGGAACTTCTTACTCAGGTTTATAAATTGTCTGGAGATAGATTGTATGTCACATATTTCGGAGGTGATACGTCTTCAGGGTTGGAGCCAGATTTAGAATGTAAAAATATCTGGCTGGACTTGGGAGTTTCAGAATCACACATTTTACCTGGTAGCATGAAAGATAATTTTTGGGAGATGGGTGAAACTGGGCCCTGTGGACCATGTTCCGAATTACACTATGACAGAATTGGTGAACGAAATGCTGCACATCTTGTAAATATGGATGATCCCGATGTCCTTGAAATTTGGAACTTGGTGTTCATACAATTTAATAGAGAATCTGATGGATCATTAAAATTGTTACCAAAAAAACATATTGACTGTGGTTTGGGTTTAGAAAGATTAGTGTCCGTCATTCAAAATAAAAGAGCTAATTACGATACAGATTTCTTTATGCCTATCTTCGACGCTATTGAAAATGGTACAAAAATAAGACCATACAGTGGAAAAGTTGGGTCAGAAGATAAAGATGGGATTGACATGGCATACCGCGTTCTAGCTGATCATGCCCGAACTTTAACCATAGCTTTGTCTGATGGTGGATACCCCGATAACACAGGGAGAGGATATGTTCTTAGAAGAATTTTAAGAAGGGCTGTTCGTTTTGCTTCAGAAAAACTCAATGCAAAACCCGGATTTTTTGGGTCGTTAGTTCGTACTGTTGTTCAATTACTTGGTGATGTTTTTCCAGAAATAAAAAAAGATCCAGAGACTATCATTCAGACTATTAATGAAGAAGAAATCCAGTTCTTGAAAACCCTCACCCGTGGACGCAATTTGCTTAACAGAACAATTGAGAAATTAGGCGATTCAAAAATCATACCGGGTGACATAGCATGGCGCATGTACGACACATATGGTTTTCCAATTGATTTAACTCAGTTGATGTGTGAGGAGAGGGGTTTATCAATAGATATGGGAGGATATGAAAAAGCCAAAAAGGAATCTCAATTATCATCTCAAGGCAAATCTGCAGGGCAGGAAGACTTATTGTCTTTAGATATACATGCTATAAGTCACTTGCAGGAGAACAGCGTTCCTATTACTGATGATTCCCCAAAATATAATTATGTGCCTTCAACACCAGACAAAGACGCTGAATATAAGTTTTCTCCATGTTCTGGTACTATTTTAGCTTTGCGTAAAGATAAACAATTTGTAAATGAGGTAACAAGTGGTCAAGAATGTGGCATTATCCTAGATAAAACTAATTTCTATGCCGAGCAAGGTGGTCAAATATTTGATGAAGGATACATGGTAAAGAGCGACGATGACAGTGTAGAATTTACAGTTAAAAATGTGCAAGTTAAAGGTGGCTATGTTCTTCATATCGGTAAAATCGAGGGAACACTTAAAGTTGGTGATTCTCTTGTTTTGCATATTGATACAGAAAGACGTAGACTAGTTATGAATAATCATACAGGAACTCATATTTTAAATAGTGTCTTAAGAAAAGTTCTCGGAAATGATTCTGATCAGCGTGGATCACTTGTAATGCCAGATCGTCTTAGATTTGATTTCACTAATAAAGGACCTATGACAGTTAAACAGATCAAAGATGCCGAAGATGAAATTAAATCAATTATTAATAATAATAAACGTGTCTATGCGAAACACACTAGTTTAAGTGAAGCTAAAAAAATTAAAGGTCTTCGTGCTATGTTTGATGAGCAATATCCTGATCCAGTTCGCGTAGTTTCTGTAGGTATACCAGTAGAAGAATTAGAGCAAAATCCAGATGGGTCATCTGGAATGGATACTTCGGTTGAGTTTTGTGGTGGCTCGCATTTACACCAAACTGGCCATATTGGAGAATATGTCATAGTAAGTGAAGAAGGTATCGCAAAAGGTATTCGAAGAATTGTAGCATTAACTGGTCCTGAAGCAATAAAAGCCATAAATAAAATGAGCATTTTAGAAAATGAAGTTAATGACATTACAAGCTTCATTAAAGATGAGGGTGATAATATCAATCAAAAAGAAATAGTCAAAAAAATTGTTGAACTTACAAATGATGTTTCTCACGCCCAGATATCATATTGGAAGAAAGAGGAGTTACGTAATATGCTGAAATCTCTCAAAAAACAATTAGACGATAAAGAAAGAGCCGCTAAAGCAATGACTATAAATTTAGTAATTGAAAAGGCAAAAGAAATGTGTTTGGAAGAAAAATGTCCAGAAGTAATTATTTCGGAGTTAAAAGCTTACAATAATACAAAAGCCCTAGATGGGGCTTTGAAACAAGTTAAACAATTGAAACCTGATTCAGCTGCTATGTTTTTTTCTGTCGATGAAGATTCTAATAAAATATTTTGTTTGGCGGCAGTACCTAAACCGTTAGTCGACAGAGGATTGTTAGCATCAGAATGGGTTCAATCCATTGTACCCGCGATTGAGGGAAAAGGAGGTGGAAAATCAGAATCCGCACAAGCATCAGGTAATAATCCACGTGCCTTGCATGAAGCTATTACAATTGCCCAGAATTTCGCCCAATCAAAAATATCCAGTAATTAATTACTTATTAATATTAAAAAATGCAGGAACTACTATGTTTATTATGCACTACTATTTTTTTTTACATCAGAGTTCATAATATTAATGATATCTAAGTGTCATAGTATATTTCTTTTATATTTAGAATGTATAACAAATTAATTTTGAAAAATAAAAATATTTATTAACTTTTTGTTTTATTTATGACTCAAAAGTCTAGTTAATTAACTTTTAAAAATTAGTTGGAATATTTTGTTTCCCATGTACCTCTTATGCGCGTAAAAGCGTTTAATAAAAATGTTATTATACTGTAATAGTTACAAGGAAAGACATTGTTAAAATTGATGTCAGAAGTGAGATTCCACATCGTTGCATTTCTTTTTTAACCAACCTCAAGAAAGAGGATATTCTCATTTTCAAAAAAGGGAGAGTTTCTCTCTTTTCTCAATTCGCACGTATATTTTTTATGTAAGTATGTTCTTGTCAATATACCAAAATGTTAGTTTGCATGTTATTTCCACCTAATTCCACTCGTATATAACCACTACCAACACCACTAGTTTAAGACGCATCCTTTTAAGGTCTACTCAACACTTAAAATCGTAAAATAAATAAATTTTTAACAAAAAGAAAAACTGACTTCAAACAACTTTACAAAGATTTTATAATTTTAAAGTCGGTGTCTAGCTAATGCTATAACGACCTTGCTACAATTTCAAAATACTAAGGCTGTTTGTTTTACTTAGTTCGTTGTTTGAAGTCGATTTTTCTTTTTATAAAAAAAATATTTATTTAACCAACTTTTATAATTTATGTTTGTGTATTTTTTTGAATATACATGGTAGTTAATGATTACATAATGTAAAAAATACTGAACAAACAGAAGTGCAGAAGTTACTAAAATCAGTAACACGAAACAAGAATCTCTACATTTCATTATTTTCCCCAAGTTCGTTACAAATAAATCTACGTAAAATCAACACATAGACTCTTCTGTATTTTTTAATTTTGGTAATCTCAATCATGTTAAAAATCTTTTTTCAAGAATATACTAAACACAAAATGAGGTACAAAAGCTATGGTAGCGAAAATAAAACCTATGAGCCAAATATGTAGTTCGATAATTGTAAAAAATTTTGACCTCAAACTTGAAAAAAATACTGCACGCTTCTACTACGGAATACATACATCGGATTTTGATTGATGAATTTTCCTAAGAGATACCTATAAATTACCATAAATTTCGTAGAAAATACTTTTGATTGCGTTGACTTAGAACCTATAGACAAGTCTTTTTACTTAAAAGTAACGACCTCGCGAAGTCTTAAGCGTAATAAATAAATTATATTTTTAGATTGGAAATTTTATTTTTACAATGTTCCTTTAATGGCTTTAAATATGAAGACAGTCTTTATTTTTAATTATTAGGTAAATTCGTTTCGTTTCGCATCAAATTTTATAAAATTAAACATTGTAGGTAATTTTATAAAATTTGAAACCATAATTGTCAAAATAATTTCATCATTGATGAAATCGATAAATTAAAATCATAATTATTATTAATGTTCAATAATATTATTTACATCCATAAATCCATAGATTTTTTTAAGTTAATATACTATATTCCATCAATTGCAACCTACAAAATAACCTTTTTTGTTTACTTTATATCTCATGCCTTCGTGAATAGGATATAAACGTGATAAATAGAATGAGCTATCGCACAACGTAGCACTCCGGCACGTTGTCCAGGCCCCCGATTCGTGAGGAACGCCACCATAGAGCATGACCTCCGCGTCGAGGGGCTTGATGAACACATCATCCAGCTCGCAGTGCTGATGTCTCGGATTTCCCTCACATTCGAGACATCGCACCGTGGCAAACCCGCCCACCGGATATACGCCGACTCCCGAGGGATATCCTTCCCCCTTCCGATTCCTGAGCTGCAGTTCCGGTCGTTGGTCGCCTAAGCTGGGCCTCCTCTGGATTACCAGGGGTCTCACCCGGCTGGGCTGACCGCCCGAGCAGCATATGGCTCCTCCTCTCCTGCTCCACATTCCCCCAGTCCCTATGGACACAACTACAGGGCCTTGGCCCACCCCAACGACGCGCTCGCATTGCCATGGGCGGAGAAAGATCACCACGGTCTGCGGGCTAAGCCCTGGAACCGTCTCCCCTCTCCCTCCGCGGGGGGCTGAGAGAAGAATTTCACAGCACAGCAGCTATCGCACATATTTTTAGGAACTTTGTCTATTTAACACGTTTTTGAACTTGTTGACACTATTAGATTAATAGCGTATTTTTTTTATTTGATTTACATAGTATAACAATTATCATTCCGAAAAATCATAACACTTGGAGGACTTCAATGAAACAATTATCATTTTACATAATTTTATTGAACGTTATAGACGAACTTTATAAATATAGTTAAAACAAAATATATCTTATATAATCGACATAATACGCTAATGATATCTACACAATAAAATAAATGTTTAAACAAATATTCATATTTTTGGTTGGTCTTTTCACGGCGGCACCTAATCCATAGAAATAATTCCAAGATGGGAGCATGGTGCATAAAGTTAAAGTGATAATAATTTACATTACTCTACTAGTGCTAATAGCAAAAACATTTTTACTCCTGACCAAAACCTTCAGTTTCTTCGATGGCATAGTTTAATTTTTCACATAATTGTTCGTAGCTCTTATAGGGCGGAAGGTCGAGTCGATTGAAGCATGTATGCGACCGGGGCAGCCATGTGTCTTTGCCAACCTGTATTCATAAATATTAACCACATTATTGATTAGTTGCTAAAAGCATAATTATGACAAAGAATTGCAACTATAAGTGAATTGTAAATATATATATTATCAGCATTATTTTACGTGTAGATTCTATTCACAAAGGCATGAGATAAAACATAAACACGTCAAAAAAAGGTTGTTTACATGTCACGGTTGATGGAGTTACTATATTAATTATAAAAATATTTATTTATGGATTTATGGACTTTATTATTTATGTAATATACTAAATTAATGACAGATAGCACTGTAAATAATATTATCTTATTATAGAAATAAAATACCAGTAGTACGGGAAAAAAATATTAACATGCAAACCATAACCATGCAAAACGTATGTCACGTTTGAATGGTTATGGTTGAATTGCATTAGTTTGTACTATAGAAAAGTTACACATTTTTTATATTATAAAGTATAAACTAGTTTTATTATTTTGTCATTAATTAGGATCAAGTTATAAGTATTAATTAATAAAATTACAATTTAAATTTGTGGATGTCGATGAAATTATTTTTATAGTTATATTTTGAAATTTTATAAAATTGAATATATATTTCTTAAAAAGTAGTCATTATCTTAAAAGAAACGAATACAATAAATAAAATATAAACATACATTAAATTATTCCAAGATAATCAAAGCCACTTTAAATTATTTTCTTCACTTTCAATAATAATTTTTAAATACTTGACATGTAAAAACACCCAAAAGCCAACTTCTTCTCAAACTTGAGACATATTTTAATAGTATAACAATAAATTACATACTGTAATTATGATAAGCGAACATTTTATATTAAAATATTTTGTCATCCGTCAGATTATATTCGCCATTTTCAGTTATTTTCATTGGATTTTCGTGATTCCGTTGAATTTCCGTGATTACTTTTGTTTTTATTAATACTACTATAATACAACTACAACAGTACAAGCTTGGCAAAGGAACATTGATCATGCCATAAAAGAAGAGCAAAAGATGAAAAAAATTGATTATATAATAGATAATATGCTGGAACGTTTCGTCATTACTGTAGGTGAATAATATATATATTTAGTTTTATCATCCTCATAGTTAAGTACCTTTTAGTAAAATTTGTGCATAAATAAATTAAATAGAAATAAAAAAATACGTAACAACAGACACAATTTTGTCTCATGCCATAGTGAACAGAACAAGATTGGCAAGACTTGGAACGAAATTAAACGAGAAGCTCAAGATCGTGCAAAATGGCGAAACTCTGTGGATGCCCTCTGCCCCAACTCGGGGACATAGGAATATAAGTCAAGTAAGTCATAGTGAACAGAGTATAGCCCACTCTCTTTTTTTGGTTTCATTATTATATATAATTTCAGAATTATAATAGTGTATGTTTCAGTATGTAATTGGAATTGTCATTAACTGGAATATATACAACTATTTCATGAAGTAGGGAACCTAGTGTTAAGACACTTCATTCTCCACTTTTCGCCCAAATTTCGATTTTCATTATCATTGCGTGTTGAGGGGCAGAACCCAACGCCAGGCTTTATCTCATTGCCAAAGAGAGGAAGTGAAATTAATACATTTTTCCAAGCCTACAATCTTTATGATTAATTTATTTTAAAAGAAAAACAAACCTTTTCTATACAAAATCTTTGAGGACCATTGGAGCCCATCAATTCAGCAAATCCGCCAACTGGCACTCGACATGTTCCTGTTACGAACTGCAGTAGCCTCGCTCTCTTTTCATTGTCCATTTGTCGCACAAACTAAAAAAATTAGATATAATAAAAAACTATGAGAATAAGTCAACAATATTAATACCATAATACTTATTTCTCCCCAAATAAAAGGAAATATTCATTATATTTCTGCTCGAGACCTTGTGTAATGGAGGATTAGAGAAATTTTGAAATTACAGGAGATCACTTTGATAACAAACAGACAAGTATATACGTAACTATACTATGCTCAGAAATTAATTAAAATAAGAGTGGTATTTTTTTTAGCATCACATTGTAATCTGCATATAACAGGGTAGGCACAGGGAAAGTAGTGTTAAGACAAGTTGTTGGGCCAAACTTCACGCCACGATGTATTTTTATAAGAGCCATGAAAAGATAAAAGCTCCATTCCCCAAAATGATAATCAGACTCAGAACTGTCTTTTGTCTTATACAATCAGAAGCTGTCCCACTGCGCCACAGTGACTCATATTTTATATGAGAAGAAACTACTTAGCATTCTAATCATCGTGCACCCGCACGCATACACTCGTGTGACAGTGGCGCCTGAGACTCGCAAACCAAGTGTAGGTTTAAGGGAACTCTGTAAATGCACATTAACCTCACCAACACTGTGAGCTCCTCTCGACACCAAATTCGAAATAATTATACTAGGGCCGCCTTCGAAGAAAATCAACACTCTGAAGTTAGATATTGTTAACTGCGCGATTTGATTTTAGGATTTTTATTATTTTGATTATTTCTTCGGGAATAGGTCATGCGCAAAAGTTTAGAAAACCTTACTACAGAGCAGCCACAACTCATCGACAGTATTATACACTCTAGAAATCAATTCATCAAAGTCCCTAAGCCTAACAGGTCAAGTCTTTTAGCAAACAATAGAGATTTCGTTGTTATACTTTTCGCTTCTACTTATACCTAGTAAAAATTAAACTTATTCCTGGTAACTTCATTAATAAATAAAGAATAACTTAAATATTCCATCCACTACATACCTGCCAAAACCATACAACTTGTTTGCTGGTGCGAGTGTAGTGCCTGTATATGGTGTTGCGTTGCCAGTCGTCCACGTCCACCTCCTGCATACCGCACAACATCAGCTCCAGCTCACGCTCATCGAAGTACTTCAACCATTCTAGCGGCACCACCTGAAATTCAATGGATGATATAATTTTACCAAAAAAAGCATCTTTACGCTTATTCCAATATAACAAGACAAAGATTGGCTTTGGCCAAATGGATCAGCTAAAAAAATCTACGTTATTTTTATTGTATGGATTTTAATAAAATTTTTAGTAAATCACATTAGAAAATGGTAAATCTAATGAACTTCATCATTTCCTAATACCTTAGTCTCAGAAACATATGATTATACTTGAAAATTGCAATGGCCCTTAATTTGTTTGTTGAGTAGTATATAATAATATTTTTAAATAAAATTTCGCTATGTATCACCATAAAAATTTATGAATGGTATAGTTTTGGAATGAACTTAACATTATAATTTAACAACAAATGTTGTAGCAATCATATAAAACCCCTGATATTATAAAAAAAACACTTTCTAGATTAATTATAAAAATTAAGATAAGCAACTAATAATCACCTCATTAAAGCCATCAAGAAAAGCGTTTGTTTGTTCTTCAATTCCTCTAGTCATTCTCCATTGTGTAACTAATTGTAAATATTGCTCTTTATTAGACTGAAAAAATTTTTTAAAATGTATTAGTATAATATTTAACTCGAAAATTATGCAAAGGCTATCCATGATTTACGTCACACGAAATTCACAATTTTTTGACCAATTGTAGCAAGGGACGGCCCATACTTGTCACAATTGGTCACTTTTGAGAAATCCTAATGTAACGTCACATACTTGACA
The DNA here is from genome assembly GCA_016802625.1 of Heliconius numata. Classification (NCBI taxonomy): domain Eukaryota; kingdom Metazoa; phylum Arthropoda; class Insecta; order Lepidoptera; family Nymphalidae; genus Heliconius; species Heliconius numata. Next base: position 2,508,836 of record JAEBDU010000009.1, read on the forward strand.
ATAATACTTTAGAAATTATTAGATTAAGTAAAATATCAGTTCCAAAATTATGTGAGTTTATTATATTTTGAAATGTTACGAAATTTAGGATCACTGCCTACCCCCATGTCACAATCTCACCCTTCGTCAACCTCCTCCTTCACGTTCAATGTGTGACGTAATTATGTTAATAGGTTCTAAGTTTTGATCGTGTTCAAACTTACCTCAGTTACACGTTCCTTATCGCCCGCGGGCTTCAATTCATGGTGTATAACTTGTCCTAGAACTTCAAAATCTACACTAAACCACATTTCAAGACCGCATTCATCAATATTGTTGTCTTTGATCCATACTAGTGAATTATAAAATTCTGGGTCAATAGATTCTATATCTTTCATGGTTAATTTTTTATTCAACATTCTCTTATAAAAAGGCATAGTGAAACCAGAATAAATAAATCTGCCATGGTACAGTGCCATGGCTATAAATCTTCCTATAAACTTAAAATATAACAAATGATCTGGGTTAACATAACTGGCTGGATTGATTTGAAGGCTGTAGTTGTTCTTATTAGCATACTCGAAGAGACAGTACATAGGGTTTAGCACTTCATGCGACAAAAGGAAGAACCACTCGCGACTTACTCCTCCATAATCTAAGCCTTCTTCACCACGGAATATAATATACAATCTTCTTCGTAATTCATACGCAGGTAGCCTCATTATCTATAAAAAATAAAGGATTTATTTGATTAAAAATAATTATCATACAAATGATATATTCAAAAAATTAATTGTGATGTATAAGACAACTTGTTATGAAATATAATTAGATATAAACACTGTTGAAAGATATGTTGTTCCCAAGGATTTAAAATTGAATACAATTTTTTAAAAAAAGGTGTAAGTGTTAACAAAAATAGAGAGCTTGTTAATCCTACACTTAACTTTAATTTTTAATTATACTGTTTTATGGCTTTGATATATATGTATATGATTAGTGCTTTGATTTTGAAAAATATATTATCTTTAAAATCATAGCAATAGTAAATGTATCATAACATTAGTCCAACACAGGTGAATGAATTATTTTTATTCAGCAGCAGCATTCAGTTCAACTGTCAGTTCACTGAAAATTTAAAACAAAACAATTTTTCGGTTTAGGACGGAAAGAAAAAATAAGGTTGCTTTTATCCGAGCCCCGTCCCTGTAGTACGCACTTGGTGATAAGAATCCTCAAAGAGCGTCTGCCGGGACAGCGTGATCTTGATATGGCTGGGCAGCGCATTGCTCTGGCACAGGTAGCGGAACTGCGACAACTTCCAGCGAAAGGAGCGCTCGTAGGCGCGCGGCACGCCGTACGCACCCTGCGGCCCCTTGGGCGCGCCCGGCCGCGGGTCCTGGAACGTGGTCGTGCGCGTATTGTGGTCCACGAAGTAGCGCGTGCCCTCTTCTGTGAAGCGGATCTCCCAACCCGGCGGCAGTGCCTCCTCTAATGCGCTGATCTCCTGGCCCTGTCATTATATAACATATTCTGCATTGTAATACTGAGAGACTCATCTTAAATCTTTAATCGAATCGAAAAATATATAATATATTTTTGTATATATAAAAAAAATACTGTATGACTGACTGATGGTGACTTCAAATTCACGGAGGTTGAGTTCAAGCAATTACTTAAGTCACATAATTATATGTAATATATTCTTTAAAACATTTCATTTCATAAATTGTGGAAAGTTCTGTTATCTTAATACCTAAAGCTTTTGAGTCCACTACAAGTATCAAATTCGTGTTCCATTACACTTATACAATGAGATAATAGTCAAGTAAGGTTAACGTCAAGTTTTTCTACCTGACATTACTTACTAATCGATATTTTTCACTGCGGTATCCTTACACCTGAATATTAGGATACCGCACGATATTCGACCTTTCGAAATACTATAGTCATATTAATATATTGGATTTTCATTCCATTTTGATGACATGCGACTGAGATAAAATATCTTTACATATAATAAATATACATACTAGGTATATATTTAAGTCATTTCTTCCAGGCAACTGATGTAAATTCAGAATTGATTAAATATGATCAAATAAAAAGAGTGGTCAAAATATGGTGCAAGCAACAAAATAAATAATTATCAAACCTGCATGCATGCCACTTTTACTTAATATTTGCTCATACATATCACCATCACATCATTAACATCATATCACCAACCCAATACACATGTGACGTATATGTGACGCACATCTACACATGTACTACTACTACACAAATGATTAGATATCCATAAAATAGAATTTAAATGTTAAGAACAAGAAGAACAAAACTATTTAAATAATTATAATTCAGCCAGTTACATTGTAAGTGTGGTGTAGTGTAATAGTTTTTACCCACTCTTATTTAAGAAAAGACAGAAAAAAACAACACCTGCGTACGCGGGTCCTCCCACTGTGTGGTGCGGTTCTTATGATTAACGTAGTAGACGCGTCCGTCGGGCTGCACGCGGCGCTCCCAGCCCGCCGGTAGCGCGCCCAGCGCCTCCTCCCCTGCGCTCGCGCCCGCCCCCGCTCCCGCACCCGCCGGCGACGCGGCCGACACGCTAGAAACGCCACTGCTACTACTACCTGTGCCTGTAAATACACAAATATGAAAATATTAAATAATAAATTTAACATTTATTTATTACCTTACAGTTAATCTGATTAACTTTGGCAGGTACGAGCAAAATTTACCACTACATCTAAAAATTTAAAGTACATTGCAAGAGGGTTTTTGTTTTAGAAGTTCTCTCATAATACTTTTCACCTTTTCAAATGTTTTATAATTAACTTAATTCTTCCAGTCTTCTTAAAAAACCGAAAGAATTAAGCCAATTAAAACATTTTATTGTATAAGAAACAGGTTTTTGGGGATAAAGTGCAAAGGATCCCTGGCAGGGTTCTTTCGAGCAAGGTAGCATTTCATATTTTCTCAATATGTCCAAACTATCCCAGTATGTTCTAATAAACATGTAAAAAAAATACTAATCTAAAGTAGTCATCAACCACTTCTTATAAGTGAAAAGTTATGCTGTTAGTTGTAATATGTATTTGATTTCCATTAACGAAATTATTATGGCTTGTTTATTTTCTTTTTAGTTTTATTCAGTTGGGGTTTTTGTTTTTTTAAATATTTTTTTATTGTATTCTGGAAATATTATTATAAAGTATCCATCATTTATCTATGAAGGATACTTTTGAACTCAATAAAGTTTGATAAATTAGTAAACTACAAAACAATTATTAGTTAAAATATTATTTTCAATCGTAATTATTCTTTTATATTAATGATTAATCATCTCGATTCAGAGAAGAGCGAACGGAAAGGATAAAATGTTATATAAATATATACATTAAATACAATAACAAAAATAAAATATAATACGTGTGGGTTATTGTGTCAAAAATAATGTTATTGTCATAACAAAAATAGGATTTTTGGTGATAAAGCACACTTATCTGATATCTGTGTACAGAATACAGATAAAATTAACGAGTATCATAATGATAATTTTTGATATTAAGAAAATCCTCAAAGTGCCATAATGGCATAATATCGGACTGTAAACGCGATAGTTGTGGGTTCGATTCCTACCTGAGGTATGATTATATTTAACTGTTTTTCCCTACCGGCGGTATCAAGTTCAGCGGGGGCGGCGGCGGAGGCGGCGGCGTTGGGCGCCACGGGATGCGGCGGGTGCGCGGGGTGCGTGTGGTGCGGAGGGTGCGGCGGCTGCGGCGGCGGGTACAGGAAGCGCTGGTTGCCCTGCGCGACCACGTGGCGGCGCTCGCCGCGCCAGTGCTGGAAGCGCGCCAGACGCTCCGTGTCGGGCCGCTGCCACGTGGTGGTGCGCGTGTTGTGGTCCACGTAGTACACGCGCCCGCGTGCGTCGCGCCGCACCTCCCAGCCCGGCGGCAGCGGCTGCGGCCGCTCCCACGACGTCGACCGCGAGTTGTGGTCCACGTAGTACCTGCGTCATTTCATTGCCTTATTTTAAAGCTATTACTTATAAAAAATTACTATTTGTAGGTTACACTAAGAGTATTTGATGAATTACTCCTTAACTGTATGACTGTAGAATGTTACATATGATTACAAGAAACTATTATATTAAGCTAGCATTTATAGAAACATCTCTTCTTATTAAATAATTTTACTTTAAATATATATATATATATTATTTCCGAGTACCACAATAAAAATTATCATCACATATAATATGTTTACCATGTTTTGAACTATTATTTCATACACTACACGCTTAAAGTATATTGTATTTCATACTTTCTCCCGTAAACATCAAATCGCATCGCCCAGCCGGGCGGCAGGGGTTCCTCAGCGGCGGCGGCGGAGGGGGGCGCAGGCGCGGCGGCGGGGGGCGCGGGGCCGGGCGCGTGCGCAGCGTCTTCCTGACGCGACGTCCCCGCGCCACTGTCTACCGCTGCCCGCTCGTTCGCGGTGCCGTTACTCAGCGGCGGTGGACCTGGCGGTGGCTATACAATTTTTTTCTTGTTACTATTAGCAATCTGATTACTATTACACGGACATCTTCTTGGCACAGCATCTGACCGTAATCGCGATAGTTCAATCGATGGGTTCGACCTGATTCCATGCTATATGCAAGATAGAACTTGAATAATAAATATATAAATCTTAATTTGTGTTAAATAATAACTCTCGAAGGTATGTTGATCAATGTCAGATATCAAGACAATACAACCAAAGTAATAAAAATATTATTATTATTGTATTGTAATAATAATACTCATTACAAAATATATCAAAGTTTGCCTGCCTTTTACCTGATAAATTAATAAAAAATAAAATAAAGTTCACACTGTATCCCACTCACAAAAGGGTAAGCACAGGGAACCTAGTGCTAAGATACTCCATTCCCTACTTTCCATGAATTCTGGAGGTGTGTAAGTGGCGGAACTCATCGCCGCACTTTACCTCAACACCAAAATGAAGAAATGAGAATATAAATTTTAAATAAATATTTCGTCTCATCGAGTGGGGATGGAACCCACAACCATTTACAGTCTCATTTTGTACCCGCGCACCACTACTGGCCTCAATATTTAATAATAAATATTTGTTAATAATACATAGAAGAAATTTAAGTCCAAACCAATCAGAACTATGCACTACTTTAAATATTTCTGAATACATTCTGAGGATATATTGTATACCTACAATTAACACAGTACAAAAGGAAAAATGTAAATAATAAATAGTGTATTTGTGCTTATCACACAAATCCATAATTATATGTTATGTGCTGGAACAAATGTCATCACAAGTATAATGAAATTTAATAAATGAAGGACCTGAATGTTACAACTACTTACTCGTAATGTTCGGGGGTGCACCAAAGACCTGAGTGTTTCAGAATTATTTCGTAATCTAATTCTGGCTCGAATACCGTCATTAAGTGTACTAGTTGGTTCGTTTATGACTTCATGTGACTGAGCTAGAACCGCAGGATCTATTCTTAAACCATCCAACAGCAAGACTAATTCAGCTGATTTTGTTTCTGTATCTGAGCTTGAAGAATTATCTTGTGATACTGTTTTCATCATATCTAAAAGTAATGTATATGTCTTTAATATTAACTTTTCATGAAAATAAAAGGTTAAGCAACCAATTTATTACAAACTTTAGATAAAATTCTAAATTTGAATAGCAAATAATAAGAAGTTCAAATTTAATAAGTTCAGGAGCAGCTTCAAATCTTGCAATATTTTAGATATATTTAAATATAGAAGGTGTCAATCTGTTTACATTTCTATATATACTGAATACATATATTTCCAATAATGTAATGTCATCACACATATGGGTCACACACAACATATGGGTCTAAAATTACAATATTGAATAATATATTTTTTTAATTTTTAATTATATAATTGGTTGATTGTAGAATAACAATAGAGGTTTTGAAAATTTTGAAAATAGAATTTCCTATGTATAATATCAAAATTTGTCTTTTTATACTTGTATATTAAGAGACATTATAAAACTAAACATAAATCAATTAATACTTCTGCCAACAATATAAATAAAATAACATTATTATAATATATTTAATGTTATGTTTTATTGAACTTGAATTAAGGAAAAAGATCTTTTGTACATTACCTAAGTTCAATTCTACATTTTCACACTTTCCATTGAAATATAAAAGAAGTTGTAGGAAGTTTACTTTTTTTTCACCAATAATATTATCCTTCCTAAAACTATGGTGGTCAGCCAGGCGGAATAATAATTGTGATAAAGGAGTCACTAAAATTGTAAATTCTTCTTTCCATTTTGGATGAAGTGTATTTTTTAGAACTTCTGTTCTTCTATAAATTTTGTCATCTACTATAACTTGTAAATATGGATTTGGTTTGAACAGTCCAGAGTTGCGTATATTGGCTGATTCAACTGTAATATTAAAAGTATGATATAGTATCATTTCCTTTACTCATTATTGTAATTTGTAAAAATAATATCATATTATTATTTATCTTATGTTTGTAAAATGTGCTGCTCATAGAGTGGCATGTCCCCATGCAATTACTTGAATGGAACATCTTATAAAAATTATTGTTAACATGCATTGTAAAAACAAAGTAGGCAGAGGAGAAAAGAGAAACAAGGATTAAAGATAAATAATGATCTAGTGGCATAATAAGAACATAACCTAATACCATAAAAAAAATATTTACTACAAACTTACTTAAACATTAATATTCATTCTATATAAATACCTGTCAAACTCAGCTGATGATATGCTGATAGAGAGATCGGAGCAGTTAGTGTTGGAATGCTTTCAGTCATAGTGATAGATTATTTCATATTATGTTTTAAAACAAAATTTCCACATTATTAAATATATCACATATCTAAAACAGAAATATTCCTCAATATAATTCTCACTTCTCCAATACATTTAATACTGTAAGAACAACTTATACACAGTTTAAGTTTTATGTTATCTGTTTATGATGAAGAAATGATTTACTGCATAATACATCCTTATCTTGTGATAAGCATTTGTGTAAAATCATTTAAAGTCATTATTATATAAAGTATTGATATGGTAATAATAAATTTAAATTTATAATTAATATCAAGTTAGATTATATATACAGATTATTTCAGTGAAGTAAATATACAAAAATAATTTATATTGTAAATTTAAAAAATATCAGAGGGTATAACATTCCATATTTTATGAAATTGATCGTTAACACTAATATCTGGAAATAAGACATACTAGACATACGAATAAATAATATTAGTCGTGCTTACAAATAAAAAGGTACTAATTTACTTTCTTCTTTGTAATTATTGTCTATGCATTTGTAAGTTACATATTGATGTAATTCGTACAAATTAATTTGATTAGCCTATTACCAATTTATAATCATGTCGAATCTAGCGAAATCTTCAGATTGTCACTATCGTTCTCTCTTATCACACTGTCTGAAAGGAAATGGACTTAAAATTTTACTTGTCACACAATGGTCAATATTATCAACACAATCAACTTTCGAGTGCAAAATTTCCATTTAGTCATACTTCATATATAACGCATAATTAAATATTTCTAAAAACTTATAGTCCTCTAATTTTGTAAACAAAAATAACACTAAGATTAATTAGTCACAAGTTACTTATTACCACAGACACTTTTAAACAACTTGCTAGCACCAACAAAACAGACCAAGGAACATATACTAGAAGAAGCGTAACTCCCATACAAAAAATTTTGCCAATAGCTTTACACGCTTATACTACTAGCGCCGCATTTTATAGCACCAAACTTTTTCGGAAAAGCGGGAATATTCAAAAGCATAATTACTAGTACGCAGTATTAGGGTAATTTTAATTGCAATTAACAATTAAATATTAATAATAAAACATCTGTCTGTACGGAAATCAAAATTACCAATTAATTTTGATTGATCATAATAAACAATCAATTGTGATTTCCGTACAAACAAAATATGTTAAATTGTTAATATTTAATTGTCAATTACAATTAAAATTACCCCAATACTGTAATAATTTTTTTTTAATTATTAAATTGAAATTAAAATGATATTGGTAAGTATAATATTAAAAGAATATAAATATGAAAAATGTTTTATTTTATATCAAACATTAATTACAAATGGCTGTTTCACATTTCTAATGATTTATTATACACTGAACTGGGAATTCTTCTCGAGGGGTCCTTCAGTTGCGGCCTGCAAATTTATATATAGTTGTATAAAGGAACAATAAGCCGTAATAACCACAGTAATGATTTGGTTAATTTAATACAAGTTTGCTTTATGAAATCGATTTTTTAAAATAAACTTGTAATTTGTTCCTTTTCTAAACAAATAAAATCTTTTTTATTGGTATGTACATGTTTTAAAAATACTTACGGGAGAGAATGTGAAGTTATTGCAACAAGACATCCAACTCTTCTGGTGCTATTGTTTCTGCTGGGTTGTCAATCATAGGGGACTTTTCCGCGCCATTGAGGACATCAGCATGCAGAGCAGAGTGATTTGGTGTTATGAAAAAAATGACACGCGAATTTAATTAAACATTGAAATATATTATCAACTAACAACATATTTGAAATTTAGATTATTAAACATCCAATTTAAAAATACTCTAAAAACTTACTGCGGGAGTCCCCACTTCCAGGCTCAAGATTCCTGCAGCTTCTTTTTCTTCAGATTCTGAATTGTCATTGCTGGTGTCGTCTTAGACATTAATTCTAATCTTTTTTTCCAATGCTTCGCAGTTATGCTTTGGAATGCTGGCTTAACTGTAAGCTGCAAGTAGCATAAGTATTAGTTCGTTATTATTTATTATTAACACAAGTATTATTATAATTATCATGTTCATTATTACATATACTTTTCTTAACTATCCTTTAAGTAGTCATATCAAAACTAAATTTCCAGCATATATGGTTTACATTTGAATATTAATTATTTTCAATTGGAGCAAAGAAAAACTTGGCATTAATTTACATAAATCATAAAAGAATATTTTATTAAATATTATATATTTAAATATTTCCTAATCTTATTATTCATTTTATTTTCTTTTGGTAATTTCCCTGTGAGTTGTATCACAAATTGTACTCACATTTAAGGAATGGAATTGTAAAACATAATAAAATACCTCTTCTCATGCTCTAATGCATGCACAAAAGTTAATGTCCCTTGCTTTAGAAGGAATCTCTTTCATCTGCAAAAAAAGAATTCATTTAAAATTCATATTATTGCATGTTTGTTAGTTTCTACTGGTATTTTTTTTATTTTCAACTGGGCTTTAATATTATAATTATAAAAAATAAAATAAATCAGCTTCTCACTGTATCCCACATACTGTAACTGTGTCTCACTGGTAAGACTAAATATAAGAGGCAGTTGAGGCGCAGCAGCACAAGGGTGTGACTGTAATGCGACAGTAGTGGGTTCAATCCCAACTCAAGGAAACAAAATATTCTGATAATTTATGCTTTTATTTCCTTGCTCTGGTGCAGCGCGGCATTGAGTTCCGCCACTCAACTCTTAATGCCTCCAGAACAAGAAAGGCAGAATGCCTAATATATATTTACAATGGCAAAAAATACATACTAACCACATAAGACTATTGGTAGTATAGGTAGTGTTTATAGTATAGTAATAGTGGGTGTAATAACTCCAAAAAAAGTCTTAGGCCAACAACATTTGACCCAAGTCTGTGCCCTGAAACATGAAATAAATTAAGGTGAAAAAAACATAAAATATAGAACTGTGCTACTTGTAGATTTCATTCAAAAACAAATAATTCCCTTCTGAAATTACTTTTAATGACCCTAACAGTAATGTTAACTGAACACGCATATTCTAACATTTACTGCTCTCTGATATTAACATTTTACATAATAGGTTTTTACTTAAATTTGGAAGTTGTGTTAGTATTGATTTAACAGCTACAAAACTTCAATCTAAACACTGGGTACCAAATGAATAACGTAATTATAATGCTTGAAGTTATACTCGCAATAAGAGTTTGATTTTTAAGTCCAAAATATATCATAAAATAATTTTCATTACTTGCTTTATAATATTTGTACACTTACTTCATAATATTTAGCTTTCCTGTTTTAAAACTATAAAAGACAATCGCCATATTGCAAGCACGTGTTTTAACAAACTCTTCAATATACTGACACGAAACCACTTAACTTAAAGTACATCTTTTCGTTAACTAAATAAAAAAAATATTAATTCGTAATACACACAAGAATTTTAAAAATATCAAATGAGAAGATCAGCTAAATCACATGGAACAACAAGATCGACAGCCATGTTAATTAACCCAACCCAGATAACATTGTTGCCATTGACAAATATAACAAAACAAACAAAAAAGTAACATGTGGAAAATGAAATTAATATTATAAAAGTCCAATATATTGTATAATTCTTTTTGTCTAATATTCTTCAGCAGATAAATTAAATTCATTATAATTAAGCAAACATGTATTTTTAATTCCACTTTAACAAAACACTGAGTACAAAATTGCAGCATTGTAATTTGTCTATTATGTTAGAAATCTTGGTACAATATATATTTCTGTATAAAATATACAAATTATGGTTGGTACACAAAATTAAAATAGTAATGTGAAAGCAAGTTTGAATCTTGTAACATAGAAGCAGCCTGGGAGGGTCACGCCTAAACGTAACGTGGAATGAATTAATTAATAATAATAATAATTCATAATTTTAGCACCAAACACACACAGCCAAAGAATATCTATGTGTGCAGGCAAAACTTTTTATATGGGAGTCGACGGACCCTGAAACAGACTAATAGTAATTTGTATAATATTGACCACAGACCACACAACCAATATAGAAGAATAATATACCACAGATAAAATAACACATATAGCATTACCAAATTATTAGTTACGGTACTATTTCGAAAAAAAAGCGCAACCATGCAAAGTCGATTGGACTGTGGAGTGAAGATTGTAATTGAAGTATTATCTTGGTAATACTTACCAATTAAATAAATCTCAAATTATAAAATATATAAGAAGAGAACAAGACTTCTGTTGTTTTATTTTGTGAAAATAAATTAGTGTTACCTAATTTGGTCTAAATTATGAAATCAAGTTATTCGTGATTGAATGTATAAATTATATAATAAATCTGTTGGCAGTTGGCGATAGCTAGATTTAGTAAGTAGTTTAGTAGTTAAGTATTGATAGTAATATTGTGTGTGTTGCTAGCTATACACAATATTATTGACAACACGTACTTTATTGACAATATTATTGTACATGTGTGGCCAGGCTAAGAAGCTGAGCTGGATAGTGGATATATTGGACATTGGCATTATCAAATGTGTTCTTACGACAATAATTTAATTAAGTATCCAATAAAATATATTTTTTTTCCCTCTTGTGGTTGCGAGTGTGACAACTGACAACACTGGTTGTCATGTCAATCATAATTTGCAATCACAACATTCGTTTTCGTTCGCATCTACTTAGTTCGCATACAAGGTCAATAAAATAAGAATAAAGTAGCGTTTTTTACTTTAATATCAATAATTTATGATTAAAATTTCATACTTACCCTTAGTCCTTACTTTTAAGGACTTACTCTTTTTCCTTACTCAAACGTTGTTGATGTTTTTTTCTGTGTAATTGTAAATTTTCCAATAAAATCGAAAATGAGCCCTGTTGAAAGTGGTCCTGTTGCAATTTTAAACCACATTGATGATTATATCGAATTACTGTATGACGACATTCCCGAGAAGATTAAAGGATCAGCACTCATTTTGCAACTTGCTAGGAATCCAGATAATTTGATAGAATTAGCTAGAAATGGTAAGTATATTCTGCTTTTATCACTTTTTATTTTCTCAAGAAAACAATTGTCCATAATACATTATATTTCACTTTAAATAAACTAATTTTGTATAATTTTGGTTCATTAATCTTCATTAGTTCAGATAAGTCTAAATTTGGAAGATCTGTTACTTATATTTTTACTCTATTATTTAATATTTTAGAAGCTCTCTTGAGTGCCCTTTCAAGAGTTTTAAGAGAAGAATGGAAAAGAAGTATTGAATTAAGTACAAATATTGTTTATACATTTTTCTGCTTTTCAACTTATATTGAGTTCCACTCTGTTATCATACAGTATAAAATAGGTTCTCTATGCATGGATGTCATTGATTATGAGCTTAAACGTTATGACCAGTGGAAAGAAAAAGTTGAAGGAAAGAAACAAGTGCTAACTCCTGAGAAAGTAAGTGAATAGCTTATTTATTTATTAATTGGTTTTATCAATTATTACACAATGAAAAGAAAATGACCAGCAAACACTTAGAACTAACTATATTTACAATCACACATAAAATAAACACTAACATAACATAAAAAATAAAGTAATGATTTGCTTGTAAGTCCCTATTACTTAAATGCTATAATTATTCTTTATTAAAATCTGTATTTTTTTGTTAATTATAATATTTTTCATATAAAATAAAAAATGCTTTACAGAATGAATTACCAAAGAGTCGCATTCCAGAGCCAAAACGGAGGCCAAAATCAGGAACTTGGGCTGTTGCTGATGTTAATATACAAAAAACCCGATCAATTGTCTCTAGTTATCACGAAGACTTATGTAATGCTTCAGATGATGTGCTATCCAAAAATGATGAGGAACAAATGAAAAGAAAACTGAAAACATTGTCAAAAAGACAAGAGCAACTATTAAGAGTGGCTTTTTATATGCTTCTCAATATAGCTGATAATGTTAAAGTTGAAGAGAAAATGCATAAAAAAGACATAGTTGGCTTACTAATTGGAGCATTAGAAAGACATTCAAATATTGATCTTCTTATATTGATTGTATCTTTTCTACAAAAGCTATCAATTTTTGTTGAAAATAAAAATGCTATGGCTTCTAAAGGAATCATTGAGAAACTAGCCCCTTTGCTAGATTCACCCAATGCAGATTTAGTGAATGTTACTTTAAAATTACTGTTTAATTTGACATTTGATACCAAATTACGAAATAAAATGATAAAGCTAAATCTTCTTCCAAAATTTATTCAATTTACAAGTGAGTACAAAATTTACAATTAATATTGTATAATTTCAAAAACATTATGAAGAGTTAGGCATACTTATGACTCAATTTTGCAGGTGATGACAAACACATTAACTTGGCAATGAAAATTTTATACCATCTGAGTATGGATGACCGTGTAAAGTTAATGTTCACTCAATCAGATTGTGTCAAATTGGTGAGATCATACTTTATTTTATTTATTAAGATTTTTTTTAGTACTGATTTATAAGCGAGCTGCGGAACAAAACGAAAAGTAAAATAACTATCAAATTACATATTATCATTAGCATTTGTTTTTATTACAACAATGAATACTACTGACTAGTATAGAATGGATAACATACAGTTGCAACAATACACAGACAGGCTGTTAGTAAATGTGACCAGGAGTGAAAGCAGCCTCACTGTGTCTGTCACTGCCGGTTACTGACTTGTATAAACTATAAAATTTATTGCAGCTAACGGACATGCTGCTCCTGAACGTGAACAGCGGCGCGAGCAGTCCGAGCGCGCCGGGCACCACCGACGTGCTGCTGGCGCTGTGCGTGAGCGTGGCATGGTGCGCGCGCGCCGCGGCCCAGATGGCGGCGGAGGGCCGCCTGCGCGAACTGCTGGCGCGCGCCTTCCGCCACCGCAACCACCTGCTTATGAAACTAGTGCGTAACCTGTCGTTACACGACCAGAACAAGCCCTTGTTTGTGGTAAGTCTGTCATACATATGATACATTCATGAGAAATACCTTTATGTTTAGAATTTCTCAAATCAGCTTCATGCTGTATCCCGCACGCAGCAGGGTAAGCAGATGGAACCTAGTGTTAAGACACTCCGTTCCCCAATTTCTGCCGACGACGAATTTCTCAATTACAAAATATCAACATATTATATAAGTATGTTCGTGTTTTTACTAAATTTGTTAATATACCCCTTAATTAATTATAACTTACTAAAGTAAAAGAACTGTATTTATTCGTTTTCGAGTCTCTCACATCGGCCGACGGATAAAAATGTTGGGTTTTAGCTAAAGTAGCTAATATTAAGAACTGAACGGCAAAAGAGTAACGGCGTCATCGTGACCACTGGCCTCGTGCCGCGTCCACTCTGCTCAGGTGCCACTCTTGCCAATAGCCGCCAACCGCCGCCGGCGCCAAAAGATGTGAAAGGCTCGAACAAATGGGTTTAACTTAACAAAATAGTATAATATGCCATTAAACGTTATTATTTTAGTAGAATCTTGCTTGGTTTGTTTTAGTGAGGATAGTTATTTTAGCTTATTTTTTAATTTAGGAGTTTGTGGGGGACATTGCCGGTGCCGCCACAAACGACGAGGCTCCAGAGGAGTTTGTCATTGAATGTATGGGGACACTCAGTAACATTCTCAGTGTTAACAATAACATTGACGTATACGCTGTAGTCGAACGATACAATCTAATACCATGCTTGTTAAAAATTCTGGATCCAGGTAAGCTATGCTGTTTATAAATAAGATCACATGAATTTTGTGTTTTTTATCCCCCAATCTACATAGTATGACGTCGCATATCTCGTAATGTTTCACCAAGAAATTATTAAATTAAAACAGCAGTTCCAGAATTATACCTATATGTGAAATATGTCTAATGAACCATTCATTACACATATTTTATGTGCTTCAAAGGTTGTCTGGTAGACATTTCTTAAACTAATAAGACCGCTTTTGCATACGTGTTTTTCTTTTTTGTTTATGTTTTACATATTTATTTGTTTAGTGCAGGGGTTCCCAACCTTTATCAGCCCGCGGCGCAGTTACAAGTTTGGTATTTTTTGACGGCGCCCTACCCAAGCTAGTTCGCTATTAAAAAAAAACAGTCGAAAGAAATAGATCAGTGGCGTAGCTAGGGTATTTGCTGCCCGGTGCGGCTTGGGGGACTTGACGCCCCTTTCCTGTTGATGAGTTCTAAAAAAAAACAAAGTGATCGTCGACGTTGAGTTCTAAAAAAAAAAAACGTAATCGTCGACGATAACTTCTAAAAAAATGAGTTCAAAAAAAAAAACAAAGTGATCATCGACTTTGATGCCCCTTTCCTTTTGATGCCCAGTGCGACCGCCCCGCTCGCACCCCCCTAGCTACGCCACTGAAATAGATACCCAAATAGGATCAAAAATTAAAACATCGACAATATGAAATTGAGAAAATAACAATTAAGACATAAGAATAATAAAGTACGACAGACAAGTCTTCTTACTCAATTCAATGTGACGGTTGAGCTTGCTCTCACAGTTTCTCAAAGATTTCGAGATTTCAGATTTAGGAACCAACTCACGGCGCCCCTATTTACTTTCTACGGCGCACTAGGGCGCCGCGGCGCAAAGGTTGGGAACCCCTGGTTTAGTGTGTTCAATAAAGAATACTCTATTTTATTCTATTCTGTATATGAAATGTTGTCATAAAGTTACACAAGCAATATCACACTAAGGTGTTAGTTCTATGACAGGCAACCAGCGGTCGGCGCCGCTGGTGCTGGAGGCAGTGGTGGCGGCGGGCGTGGCGGGAGCAGACGCGCGCGCGGCGGCGGCGTTAGCTACGGCGGGCGGCGGAGGCGCGCTGGTGGGCGCGCTGCGCGACCGCCAGGCCGACGACGACCACGTGCTGCACACCGTTTTCGCTTTCCGCCAGATGCTGGCGCACGCGGCCGCCGCCGACTGCCTTGTCAACACCACTGGCACGTGTCGGAGTAACCTGGGATGCTTAGATACTTTAATTTCTTAGTTATTTCCATTTCACCATGCGGATGAAGACGCATGTAAAAGCTAGTATCAAAATAATCTTATGTTTTACAAGTAATCCAAAGTTACCAATAAAATTAAAATCAAATCAGCTTTACGCTGTATTCCGCACACAGCAGTATTAGACACTCCGTTCTCCACATTTGCGCCGAATTCTGGACGAATGAATTAATGAGTGACAGAACTCAAGGCCGCGCATTGCCTCGAAACCAGAGCGAAGAAATGGAAACATAAATTCAATAAATATTTCATTTCCTCAAGTGGGGATCGAACCTACAACCAGTCGGTTTTACAGTAACACTATGTGTCCCTGCGACACAACTGGCTAGCGAAAATTAATTATTATTAATATATATTTAATAATAATTAATTATTACAAACAAGTTAATAGTTTTTCTCTCTTTATATTTAGAGGCTCCAGCATACCTTATTGATCTCATGCAAGACAAAAATGTTGAAATAAGAAAAATGTGTGACTCTTGCTTGGATATTATTTCACAAATGCCAAATGAGTGGGCAGCTCGAATAAAGGTAAGCAATAAATAAAAAATATATAATTTGAAATATACAACAGCATTTTGAAACTTTATTAATAATCAGCATTTTGTGCATATTCGTTTTTTATTGTGTGCAATAATACATATAAATAAGTATCCTATTCAGCTGGAGCGTTTCCGTTGCCACAACGGGCAGTGGCTGTCGGTGGTGGAGACGTTGGGCGAGGGCGGCGGCGCGGGGGACGCGGCCGACGACCTCCCGCCGTATCTGTCCGCCGAGTACTTGACCTCGCACCGTCTTACTACGTCTGGTAAAACAAAACAATTGGTTATTTTCCTCTACAACGACACCTTAATTCGCAAACCAGCTAACTATGCGTGAACTTTACAAGAGACGCCGAAAGCGTTATGTTATCTTTTTCATACCATATATTAATGACAAAAAAATTGTTTACACAAAATATTTTCTAAAAAAGTTTTTTTTTTAGACTTAGAAGAGTAAGTGGTCCGCAAAAAATAAGATATTTTATTTTTGGCGTCTCTTACAAACTTGATGCACATAGAGTTAGCTGGTATGTAAATTAAGGTATCGCAATGTACAATTGAGATAGTTTAGGTAACATATCCAAATAGAAAATGTTCGTTTTTGTTATTCAAATAAGAAAAGTTATTTTAAAAAGTTCGTTTTAGTCATTCAAATAATCAAAGTTTTTGAATTTTTTGAATATGCGAAACAACTGCTGCTCATACGTTCTTGTTTTGTTGCTCCTCGTAAAGACGATTTCTTTCGATTCTATAATAATTCTGAATACATTGTATAATTAATTTTAAATCACATATAAAGTTATAAACTAAACTACGTTTTTGTTTGTTGACTGCTACATTTTTGTTTGTTGACTACTACATTTTCGTTTATCAACAATATAAATTAAATACAGTTATCATTAAATTATCTTTACAGATTCCCAAATATCACTTAACGACGATTCGGACAGTCTTTCTGGCGAAGCGGATTTTAATCGAGCCTATAGCAGGTATAGAACATTATATATTAGTTAATAATAACATGAATAAAGACTAATATCTGTCCGATATTTGTTTGTGGGCATACGGTACGCGACCCCGTATCCTCGTGCCCCCGTGCGCGTTGTTATACCTTCATCCAGTCCTTAAGAGTAATGTCCTTCCTCTCCTCCTCCTTTCTTATACCTATCCGAAAATGAAGGTAGAAAGTGTCTTGACTCTAGGTTCTCAAATTCCTTCTGCCTACCCTACTATGTGCGGCATACGGCGTGAAGTTTAAATAAAAGATTATACTATGTCTCCTTTGCCTATCTAGCATGAAGCTAAAGAAATCATTACATTACAATACATTGAACCCAAACATAATACTTGTTTTGTAAATTTATATTCTATTATTCATATTTGTAGTTAAGATTGTTAACCTTTAACTATGGACGTGATATTTTTATAACACACATATGGACGTCGGGTCTGCCAGACCAATGTATTTATTGGTCATATTCCGTCTGTTTTTTAAAGGAAGAAGACAATTTTATGTTTTAGTTTACATGAATAGCCCTAAATCAAGCAAAATCAATATAAATAAAATCGCTTTTTATTAAACTTTACGCATCACAACGATTTAAGTAACTTAAAGTCACAATTTCAGTCTTTGGCCACATGGGATGACTTTTAAGAAAATAATACTATTAAAAAAAAAACAGATAATACAATAAATATTTTTTTAACAAAATATAAAGTCTAACAATTAAAAAAAATAAAGAAATTACATCTTATGTTATAAAATAAAAATTTTGACAACACCTTAAGATAAGGTACTATTGAACATCGATACACAATGGCTTTCAACATTGTAGGCTAACAGGACGATTGCAGTCAACATAAGTATGTGTTGTCTTTCTACATATCTTTTGGGGGCAAAGTATACATGTTTTTCAAGAACCCAAAACGATTTTTTTAGCTTCATGTTCAATAAATGATAGATCAGATCGCGAAATGCGAGTCAAAGTCATTCTCAATTCTTAGAGTAGTTTAGTATACGAAACGCGTCTTTTTATTTGATAAAGTGCTATTTTCTTTATAAAATGTCGTCGTCTAATTCTTTTGTTTGATGTTGATTATAAAGTACCGATATATTTGTCACTGACGTGCTTGGTCGATCATTTTTTTCCATTTTATCATAAAAACTAAAAAAATTGAATCTGTTTTTTAGGTAAATAATATTTATATTACTAAAATATATAACAAATAATGCAAAATAATATATAATATATAACAATATAAACATTTGAATACAAATTATACAATTAAAATATTAAAGTATATTTTGTAATATTATAAAAATATATGGTGTTTTGAAATCACTTTGTATGGAAAACATGGACGTCGGGTCTGACAGACCCAAGTCCCGTTTAGAAAGTTAAATACTCACGTGTTTTGAACCCAGAGACACAACCACTGCTATCTACATTCATTTTGTCATTAATATGAAAGGTACTGAGCGACTCAGTGGCGGAGGTCACCGAGAAGTGGCCGATTTGTAGAATTCGTAGACCCACATGGGTCTGTGAGACCCGACGTCCATACTTAAAGGTTAAGGTGGCATATATGAAATATTGAAATTGTTCTATGAGAGAGATAATGAGTCATTTGTTCAGGAGCTATGATGCCACAGACATACATACAAATTCACGAACAACGGATTAGTTTGACACTTATCCGTCGGGGCTAAAATAACGATAAAAATTCAACAATGTCGAGGATAAGGATTTAATTTTAAATAATATTATGCAAACCTCAACTGACACCCCCCGGACTGTACACTAATGTAAACAAAAATCTTATTAAGTTTTTTTACTGTCTTTGAATAAAATCGATACCATTAGACGAATTGGATCGTTATTTTGCTATTCCGCTATGTTGTTTTTAAATGAATAAAGACTATATTATATGAATATTATGTAATTAAATGAATAATACTAAAGAATTTAATATATATAGACTTAACTATGTATGATTGGTTTCAAGCCACACTTTTTTATTTAAAATATTAGAAGAATTAAATATGTCTTTACAGAAATACGCAAGATGGGCAAAGTGACGAGTTACTGGGATTGTCAGACTCATTATCTGGAAAAACTTTAGATGACGACGCACAATTTTCTAAAAACATGAATGTGTTTGCTTAATTTATACTTACATTTACTTATTTATAATAATAGTAGTATTGATTTGTTATGGCTGTTATTTTTTATTTTTTAAATACAGATTAATTTTATTAAAAGATAATCTAAATTATTCTAATATAACATACTTATTAATAAAAATATTATATGCGGGATACAGCGTCAAGCTGAAAAAAGTATTAGTTATTTCAAACTAAATCCTAGTGTTTTATTTAAGAAAATTATACTAAATCCCCTTTCTCCTCATTACAATTTATCCGTAATGTTTCAAAGGTTGTCTGGTAGAGATTGCTTAAAGCAATGAGACCGTCTTTGCATACGTGTTTTTCTTTCAATTTTATTTGTGTTGTTCTTTGTATATATTTTTTTTATGTGTGCAATAAAGTATATTCTATTCTAAAAAGTTCCTTCATAAGAAGCTAATGGTTTGTCTTCATAAATATAAAAGGACATATACATGTATGTTATTTGAAATAGTTCCAAGTCACTAACAAATAATATTTAAATAATATATTTATTCTTAAATTAGTTATATTATAAAAAATATAGTATATTTTATAATATATTATATTTTTTGTTATGTATGTATGGTACCATTTCCAACATCAAACAAATTAATAAATACAATATTTATAATGTATTATGCAATTGTCATTCACTGCAATCATTACTTCTTGTAATTAAGTGAGCTTTATGAAAATGTATCCAGTGCAAATAAAATTTTTCCTCAACTATATATTTTTATTTTACTATATAAGTTATAAGATGCTTCTAACAATGTTATATTCAATTTATTTTTAGCATCTTAATTTTCTTGAAAAGTTAACTGATCTTTATTTCCTGGTTTCTAATCTTTTATTTATGAAATATAATAATAACATATTTTAGTATATGAATTTCAGTTCATTTCATGAGTATAGCACTTGTATAATACAAGGCGCAACTTTTTCCCCTCTTTATTTGACTAAAATACATTCGAAACTGCTTGGTGTTGTGTAAATTACGCGGCAAATTTCATTAAATATTGATAAAAACGAAGCATAAACGCTTGTATGTTTCTTGTTTTAAATTGGATAGATTGGATGTTTGATGATAATTTAGACGGACAACAAAGTGATGCTATAAGAGTTCCTTTTTTTCTTTTGAAGTACAGAACCCTAAAGGTCGTGTGATGAAAAAGGCTAATTCGTGATAATTTAAAATATATTTAATACTTTAGTTCATATTAAATTAAAGCATTTGAATTAGGTATATCCTCCGATTTTGTAATTATTTTTTTACAACAGAAAATTGATTGTATTACGAGCTATAAGAAAAAGTTTATATGATTACCAAAACTCGTATTAATTTCATAATATGAATTCACTTTGATTTTAGATCAATCAAGGCAACTTATTAGTTAGACAATTATTTTTATTATGTTTCTCTTTCATAATTCTCGGGTTGAAATGAACTCAGCCCTTTGGAAGGCTTGCGTAGGGACACAGATCTAAGACATAGACGCCCTTTAGAGAATATATAAATGTTTTACGGTAACTAATCAGCCGGG
The DNA here is from genome assembly GCA_016802625.1 of Heliconius numata. Classification (NCBI taxonomy): domain Eukaryota; kingdom Metazoa; phylum Arthropoda; class Insecta; order Lepidoptera; family Nymphalidae; genus Heliconius; species Heliconius numata. The sequence goes on from JAEBDU010000009.1 coordinate 2,530,030, forward strand.
ATCCATCTCTGAGTAAGGTAATTGCCCAGAGATGGTCGGCTGCTAAAGCATAGGTACTATGAAAAATATGGAAATCTGAACTAGGACTATGGAATAGAATTTGAATAGATCGGCTACTGGGCTATTGAATGAGATTAACGAACATCTGCTTTTATCGTTATTATTATTTTTAGCACATAGCAGGGTAGACAGAGGGAATCTCGGAACCTAGTGATAAAACACTCAATCCCCACTTTTCACCGAATAATATAATTGTACACTACAATCATATATTGTCTACTTATAATGAATAGTTAAAAATATACGGAATCGTAGTGGAAAATTCAACTCCATTATATGCATTATAGTATTTTACTGTATATTGGCAACCCTGAATATATTGTCATAATCTATTGGTCATAATTAAAATTTCAAATTTGATTTTGATATTTTTGATAACATTACGATTGAACTTTTGCACAATGCACATTATTGACTTGACTGTGCTGGAACTCAGAAATTTATTTATTTAAAAAACAAGCGTCGTGCATAATAAAATCAGCTAAACATTTTTACTTAACAAAAAGCGAAAGGTGAAGGAGAACGTTTAATAGTAAATTTATTTATGTTCTTACGAATTCGACATTAAAACTGAATATATACAGAAAACCGGTTGAAGTACATGAATAAGTGAGCGGTAGGTGGTATTATTAGTAGAGACCTTCCGCCTGACTCCTTTCACTTTCTTTTATTGTGTAACTTTAATATTTTGATAACATACTATAGTGAAATTCCTTTCATGTCTATCAATATCAAAGTGCAAAAGTCCACTTCTGAGATCGAAGTAAGTTATTGCAATTTCTTACAAATTCTAAAACTGCTTTTTCAATCCATATAGTTGATAAAACTAAATTTAAACAAAGTTAAAAGACTACATTGCTACCTTGATGTTATGTATATCATGCCTTATCATATTTGTTTAAGAATAAATATCATTTACTTTACAGGATCTTAAGATGCTTCGGGCTTTAAGACTAGTAAGTTAATGTCACTGTTTTTTTTATTGTTATGTGGTTATGCAAATTTTAATAAGAATTACACTTTTGTTTTTCAGTGTCAATCTAATGGAATTTTTTTAGCTCCTTATGTGAGTTCTTTTCAATTGAAATGTAATTATACTGCAGCACAGCCTTTAGGTAAAGTTCAAAATTTGCCAAAATTGCCTGTGCCAAAACTCAATGATACATTGAGTAAATACTTGAAAACGGTACAACCATTTCTAAATGATGATGAGTTTGCCAGCACTTCATCTTTAGTCAAAGAATTTGAACATGGAGTTGGACAGAAATTACAGGTAAAACTTTTATATCTTGAAAATATTTTATGTATGTGTATGTATACAAGGAAAATTCAAATATTGTTTGTATTTTTCAAGTATTGTTATTTAAAGATTGTTAATTTCCTTCTATATTTTATCCTTAGTGTCCATAACTTTGATATTTATATGAATAAAATATTAATACTATAGGGGACATGGCCTATGCTATATACCCAAAGATTAAACTAACTAGACCAAACTATAAAAATAACATAGCTTCGGCAATAAATATTGCTTTATTGCCTTCTAATAATTAATAATGTTAATCAATGCTGGACACCTTTTAAATAGGCACTGCTGTACAATATTGGCAGCAGGAGTGTAAAATATGACACTGTTCAGTCACAACACTTCCAAACAAATTCCATTAATTGTATACTTATAATAATTAACTCTTTTAAGCAAGCAATAGATTTATTTTATTATTTAATAACTAATAAAATATTATTAGCTTTTCTAAAGCTCTAAATTGTGGGTTTATTTTCCAGAATCTATTAGAAAAACATGCTGAAGCTCATCAAAATTGGCTTGAGGAATGGTGGCTGAATACAGCATATTTAGAATACAGAGATCCTGTTGTAGTATTTTCTAGCCCAGGTCTAGTTTTACCTTTTTGTAAATTTAACAATCAACAAGATCAATTAAGATATGCAGCAAAGACACTGCTAGCTGCATTAGATTACAAATCATTGATAGACAAGTGAGTATTAAAATAAATAAACTTTGAAGTATGTAAATGAGCCTACACCCTTTCATGATCTTAAATAGGGTACATTACCTAGGCCAGCATATGAAGACAGTTGTGATGCTATTGCACAAGCCTGTGACTGTAAACACGACAGAGTGCGGATTTGATACTCACTCCAAAAAATGAAATCTTTAGTTGGCGTGGTTTAATTGCCACTAAACACCAATTTTAAATCACTTCAACCTTCTTTTTAATATAATCATTCTTCTGACTGAGGAAACAGGGGTCAAACCTACAACCATTGCCTTTACAGTCAGACACTGCCACTGCACACACCAATACAGTACAATACCTTAAAAGAAATAATTACTTTATACATGTATAGTAGGGCTTAATAATTTTCTTGCACTTTATTTAAAGAAATATTAAGTACATGTCATTAGTATTAATTATTTTAATATTACTTTTTTATTTTTAGTGATCAAATTCCAGTTGAAATGATGGGAAAAAATCCCTTGGACATGTCTCAGTACAAAAAAATATTTGGCACATGTCGTATACCAATGGCTAAACGAGATAAATTAACATATAATGATACCAAATATGTAACTGTTATGCATAATAATCATGTAAGATATTTTTCTTTACACAAGGAATTCTTTATTTATTTTATATCTTGCCTGTACCCAACTTTCTGCTCAATCTTCAAGACATTTTGTTTTGAGTGATGGAACTTAATGCCGCCCTTTGGCTTGTTATCAAAGCATAAAGCCTGCAACCTAGGCGTTTGTTTACTGTCTAACACTATCACACTTTACCATTACAAATAAAAAAAAAATAATTAAATCAGCTTCACACTGAGGCCGTCATGGCGAAGTGGCACAAGGGTGTGACTGTAACGCAACAGTTGTGGGTTTGATCCCCATTCCAGGAAGTGAAATATTTTAACTCAACTTTCACGATTACAGCAGATTATTGTTTATTTATTATTATTTTTTACCAAATTTTACCAAAAATTAATATTCTAGATTTTTCATATGGATCTTTGGGGTGGTGATGGTAAACGGTTAAATGAAAACCAAATAATCGAAGCATTAAAAAAGGTAATAGATATGTCACCAAATCCTACAGATGAGGCTATCGGTGTTCTGACATCTGAAAACAGAGATAATTGGGCTAAAGCTTATCAACTGCTTATCAAAGGTAATATTGATTTACCATAGTACATACTACAAACACATTTAAACAAATATAATAAAGATAATATATTATTACTTTATTAGATTGTTATTTAACATTCATTGCCTTAATATTAAAGTATTCAAATATACATTTTTATGTAAATCATTATTAAGTCTGTGAGGACTATGCTGAGCTTTGCATTTATGTAAGTGTTCATGTATAGTGTAGGTTTGATGTCGTCTCTCAGGTGCGGCGGTTTTTTTCCTAACTGGCTTACACTGCTTTTTGACAAGCAACCTACATCTCTTGTTCCTTAATATGTTAATTTTGTGTTTGAGTTATTGAAAGTGAAAATAAGGTTCGCACCTTTACCATACAAGAATGGAAAAATATAATGCAAGAAGCTTATGAAAGTTGTAAAGACAGTTACGAGTCAAACTCGTGCATGTGCAGTCGCGTGCATATTATGGATCGGAACGATTCATTATTGATGCAAATGACTATACAGTTATTATACATAGAGTAGAGAAGCCATAGACAGATGTTTACTCACTATCCATGTAACATAAAAGAGAGACAGATAGCAAGCCTAATTTACTTTCTCTTGTTTTTTAATGCTCGTGATTAGGTGTAGGACACGAACATTGACAAAATATGTAAGAAAGAATTGATATATATTTTGTTGATTTTTTATTGAACTTTAATAATAAACTTTAACGTGACATTGGCGAAGTGATTAGTGCTGAATTGGCACGCTCGGATCGCCATAATTAAAGAACAACAACAACAATAAACTTTATTTTTAAAATATTTTTTTGGCTCACTTTTAGTGATCACTCACACAATTATAAGCACAGCTTCAGCCTGGCGAACTTTTAGTAGTACAGTCTATTCTCCAATGTTTTCTACTTTTCTTATAAAAGAGCAAGTGGATATAAGCAACATGTAAAATTTTATTTGCCTCATAATATAATTATATAATATTAAGTAAGATAGACATCTTATTCTAACTATTTTGTTTAGTTTATTGAACTTTACGTTGTATCCAATGCAGGGTACAGAGAAAACCTAGTGTCAACGCTTAGGATTTTGAGAATGTTGTGTACATTCTCAAAATCCTAAGCGGACATCAAACCCATAAACATAGTGCTTATATTCAGATTTGCTTTCCCATTGTTTATTTCCTTTGTAAATTTAATATCATCGACTAATCGTGGCTGCACTGAAGATAGTTATAGATAGCTGTGCACATTTAATATATGATTTCTTACTTTTGATAATGTTCTGTAGTGTACAATGTGCAAAAGTACTTCACAAGGCTTATTAGGCACTTAAGGCACTTATTGCACCGTCCATTGAACGAGTTCCTATCACATTTAGAATCAGTAAACAAGTCTTCGCTGGCGGACATCGAGAGCAGTCTGGGCGTGTTGTGCCTGGACGGCGCATCGGGGCTGTGGCGCGCCGCCGACGACGACGCACGTCGCACGCTCGCCGCGCAGCAGACCATACACGGCGGCGGCTCGGCCGGCCACGGTGGGAACAGGTGGTTCGATAAGACTATACAGGTGATTTGCATTTATATCTAAATCTTTATTTAGCTTCACGCTGTATCTCACGTATAGTTGTAGGCAGAGGGAACTACTCTATTTTTTGAGGCGAGAGCACAAGTTTTATACATGGGGCAAAATGGGGCAAACAGGCAACAAATTTATCAAAATGCTACACACTGGGACAACTACTACTTTATAAAGACAACATCAGATCATTAGAAAAATAAGTAGAATTTAATACTTAAAAATGTTGTTGTTAATTTACTGTATCTATTAATTATTCATGAAATGTAGTAACATTATTTATTATACAGTAACATTATTATGTAAAAAATATTTTTAAATATAGTATAAATCACTTATTTATATTTGCAGTAACATTTTTTTAGTTTTTCAATTTAGAGTAGACTGGGGGAACCTGGGAACTTAGTGTTAAGACTTTCCGTTCCCATTAAAACGTTTCCGTTTCAAACTTTTCGCAGCAATTATGGAATCAATAACATAATAAATAAAAATAAAACTTATAAATTGGTCTAGTTTATTGTGGGCGCCGATGGCATCACCGGTCTCACATACGAACATTCACCAGCTGAAGGACAACCTATAGCTGTTCTCACTGACTACATTGTTAAATATGTGTAAGGTTTCAATAAATATTATATAAATTTTAATTATGATAAGCATAAACTTTGATTGTTATATTAAATCACCATTGCTATTTCAAATTGCCGCTTGACATATACAGGGTGGAATTGTCAGCGCCACTTTAAATGAAACCACAGTTTTAACTACTCTATAAAAGCCTAATATAATTCGGAAAAAAAATAATTCCCAAAAATGAAAAAGTTATTTTTTCAAACAAAATAAATAATAAAATTATCGTTTTAAAATAAAACGCCATTTATAAAGTATAACAGTAAGTGTGTGCGTGCCTAACGCACACACTTACCTGTCAAATCGGAAACGTTGCACACGTATGTGTGCGTCACACGAAATACAGGTATGGATAAAAATCGTGAAATGAAAAAAAATTCCTACGTCCAAACTGTTGAGGTACCTTGATCAATTTCTTAGGTGTGGGTTTGAAATATATTACCCTATATGCAGTTTCAATAAAAGAAGCGCTGCCTCTTCCACCCTGTATATGTATATTATTTTATCAAAATATTTTACGCTCAGTTCGACGCCCAAATAATCTTAAAATTTGTGTTTTTTACATTTATATTCTAGGAAGGAACATTATTTTCTATGTTGAGCAAGTTTAATCTTAAAATTCTACATAGATAGATAGATATATAGGACGTTTGAGGCAAGTTTTATTAACCAAGTTAGTTAGTTAGTTTTAGTTTTTTTTTGTTGGTTTTTTGTTATATAATTATTATGTAATGTATATTAACCATACTGCAAGTACCAAAGATAACCTTGTTATAAACTTGATAAATGAGGGGCAATGTGTGTATTAAATAAAACAAAAAGATCACCTGGAGTATCTTAACACTAGATTCTTAATACACATTATCAAGAACTTAATATGACTTACAATATGATTTACAGTCAGCAAAACAAGCAAGCAGAAGAGCCATCTTCAAGTCCCAAAGACCCTACCCATCTAAAGTTTAATGTTAGCAATGAAGTTGCTGGTATGATAAAGAATGCAAAGAATAATTTGGATAAGTAAGTTTCAACACTTTGTGATCTAAATCTGTAAACAAATTACATATTAAATATGGTTTTCTTAAAGGAATACTATATTTCATGTTTTATTTCAAATTTTAATATGAAGTAATACAAACTCATTTTCAAAATGGATTTCTTATTTTTTTTACAATTTTCAAATTCTTTCATGATTGTTTTAGGATTAATTTGTTATTTTAAATACTTTTTAAATCATTCATTTATTTACTAATTTTTTTTTGTATGTATTTTCACTTTATACAAAATAACAATAACAAGAAAATATGTTTTCTAGATTAGCTGATAATTTAGATTTGGATTGCTTCAAATTTGATGATTATGGCAAGAATTTCATCAAATCACAAAAAATGAGTCCTGACAGTTATCTTCAAATGGCAATGCAGTATGCTTTTTACAGGTACACCTACTCTATACAACCTGCTCATTTTGGCATGAGACAAAATGTAAACAAAGAAATACTGTTTCTAAAACTTTTATGTAACTTTTAATATCTATTTATTTTAAGCAAAAGTTGTTTTTCTTTTGTATAATTAGTATTATTTTTGGCGTTATATAACGCAAATTTAAATGAAAATTTTAATCAATAATTTTAGTTACTTTTTATGTACAAAAGAACATGGTTCATTTTTTGAACGTGAAGAAACAGACTTGTGTAGAAAAGGTGCAAGAAACTTATTTATTATAATCTAAAATTTTTTTTGTTAATAATCGCTGAATTTTAAGATATTATCTTAGAAAGATTATTTAATTTAAAATTAAATCACGGAAAGTCAAAGGGAATCAATCATCCCTTACGATTAGCGACATGCAATCGTCGTTCTTTTGTATAAAAATAAAGGTTCACAAATAGACTGTGCAAGCTATAGCCCTATCAGTTTGATTGGCTTGGTTAGAAAAATATATGCTAAAATAGTACAGGGTCGAATGCAAGAGAGTTCCGAAAGGTGATTGTGGAAATCTCAAGGATGTTTTAGACCTGGAAGAGGGTGTATGGATTAGATCTTTTCCGTCAGCATGACCATGAAAAAAAAATTGTCTTCGCCGTACACCATAAAGTTTTCTGTGCTTTTGTAGAGGCATTTAAAGGATTGTGAAAAAGAAACTAAGGGAATACTGCCCTATTACAACGTGAGCTAACCATGTTGCAGGGTGTAAAAGTCTCCATACCCAATGCTGTGCTGGTACTGACATTGTTATGCGGCAGAGAAACGCGGTTATTACATAAAAAGAATGAAAGATGAGAAGAAGATGAATGTGTCACAGTGAGAATTAGGAAGAACGTGCTCAGGTGGCCTGCGCACGTGAGAGAATGAGTGCTGAAGGTTAATAGAGATTTTTTACAGGTCTCCTAGTACGGCAACAGTGGCATCCACTATAATTGTACGAAATGTGTAGTTAAGTTTTAAGTTACCATGTATTTTAGAAAATGTAAATGGTATTAAATAAAGTTATTATTATTATTAATGAAATTATTATTATTAATATTAAAAATGTAAAAATTTCTCGTAGTTTACACTCTACACCCGGTGCGCACTACGAGTCAGCAGCGACGCGCATGTACGCCGGCGGCCGCACGGAGACTATACGCTCATGCTCGCCCGAGTCTATCGCGTTCGCGCGCGCCATGACGCAGCGTGCGACGCCGCCCGCGCGCCGCGACGCACTGAGAGCCGCTGTTGCCGCGCACCGCGACTACACCGCGCAGGTACGGAACAGAGAGATAGCCTCAACCTGTGAGAGTGAGGTGGAATATGTTGTATCGTGTATTGTTAATAGCTTAATATAATGGCAGCTCATTAATATTAGAAAGAGGCAATCAAACTCATCTATAGTATTTAGCCCACAATAGTGAGAGTGTATAGATGATAAAGTGATTGCTCTTATTAATAGTTTAATATAATAATAGGCACATTAGAAAGACCAGAGGGAGACAAAATAGAAATTGAAAATACATGCGGGGGTGTTAGATGGATTAGGTTATGTAGTGTTTCCTATCACCTATGTTAAATATTTTCTAAGCTTGTAGACAATATAATAATGTTTGTTTAACCATATTAATACTGAGGGCAGTGATGGCTCAGAGGCACAAGCGTAAACGCGACAAGTGATGGGTTTGATTTCCACTCGAGGAAAATAAATATTTAATTTCAAGACATTGCTTCTTGAACTCATTAGCTTTGTCTTGTTACCAGAACGAGGAACTGAAAATAATTCCTCTGAATTCTACCCACTACACCACGTCGGCCTAAACATCAATATAATTAAAATAAAAAAAATTATAACATTTACAGGCGTTACAAGGATTAGGAGTAGATAGGCATTTATTAGGACTCAAAATAATAGCGATTGAAAACGGAATCGAGATACCTAAGCTATACTCTGACTCCGGATATGTGAGAAGTGCCCACATGCGAATTTCCACAAGCCAGGTACGTATTTCACAATTTTGTTGGTAATACGATGAAACATTATAAAACAATTATGGATGTAGCTTACCTGCATGCGGGATGCAGCGTGAAGTAATATACACTGTTTGTAGGTAGCGTGCAAGTGTGACGGGTTCATGTGCTACGGGCCGCTGGTGGCGGACGGGTACTCCACGTGCTACAACCCGCGCGACGACGACGTCAACTTCGCGACGGCCGCCTTCCGCGCGCACCCTGCCACCGCCGCCCCCGCCTACCGCGCTGCGCTACAGCGCGCGCTACGCGACATGCGCGACGTGCTGCAAGCCACCGCCAAGCTTTAGTGCCTTAAAGTGTCTTCTGACATTAACCATTCTGTGCAATTAAGGGACTCCCTGTAAAATATAATTTGATCATTTTCACATTTTTTTAATAAAACAATAATGGTATGTTTCACACTGTTCAGGCCTCATTCGGTCCTGACACGCATCATATCGTTTTACAAGAACCTCTCTCCCCAACTCAAAATTGCATTACGTTGTATTTAAACGCTCCCTTAATGTTTGAGTGCACTAATATCTTATTTACTGTTACCACGATGCTCTTATATTCGTATTATTGTAAATTATGTTAATAAGGTTTTGTATTTTAAAATATGAAATTTTATAAATTTGCTCAAAAGATAAAGGTAAAATATTAAATATATATATATTGTTATATGCTCCATTAAGAAAAGTTACATAGGTATATTTTTAAATATATTTATGATAAAATAAACACACAATTTTTATTTACGCACCTAAAGAATGACCTGAGCAACACGAATAGGAATAGTTTACTATTATTATTAATAATTATGATGTGAATTCAACAATATTACACTTCACAAATTTACATTGTGCGGTTGATAAGTCGCACGAATACTGCGTACCAACCGCTATACAATAGAAACATGCTGTGTCCGTCAGAGTCCTTCGCATTTTCATTATAATTGCTGCAGATAACGGATTTTAATTATAAACGTGGTATCCATATATTGTATTAAGGTAAAAAAAAATGTAATCAAATAAAACAATTGTACTTTAAAAGTCTATAATATATAATATGGTGTAATAAAATAGTTCTAATTGCAATAAATTATAACTCAATTTGATTAAAATAACATATATAACATTTATTCAGTTACTTAAAATAAAAGAGCAATATAAACATAAGACAACATTTATTAACAAGTATTCTCATCAACTATATTTAGGTTAACTAGTTTTTTTTTTACACTTTAAAATCTGCATCTGTAGTAAAAAGAACTCCTTATAAACATTGAAATTTCCTTTCATGAAGAAACTATGTACTATCTCAAACATCAACTATTACAGATTTTAAATAACCCTGTAATACACTGATATTTCTTTATGTTTTGTTCTAATAATGTTAATTATTAATTATATTATATTATCCAGAATTAGGATATGCATGAAACTGTTAAAAACATTTGATACAGTTTAGATCAATGTTGAAATGATAGGACAAACTAGAACCATTATTTTGGTATACAAATCGAAAAATAATTTGAAAAAAGGTCAAACATTACCGAAATAGAAATGGATAGTCCAAGTTTATTGATTGACAACAAATTAAATGTGTAACTTATATAATAAAACTATATGTTATACTTTATACTTAACTATATAATGTAATATATAAAATAGGGAAAAGAATTGCAATTTCTAATCTTAAATAAACAGTTTTTCAAATAAAAGTTATTGTATGAGGGACATGCTTTAACCCTTCATATAACGTATAAATTACTCATCAATCCATACGTCTAAAGCAATAATAAGTAATATCTTATTCAGAAAAAGAATGCCTTATAGAAGAAACAACTTTTTTATTTACCATTTTTTATATTTTTTTAAATATTTGTTACATTATTATTACTATTATACAATATATAATTTAAGTTTTATTAGCACTACTTCCTTAACATAGATCATATATTTAAATTTATTATTTGATGAAAATCCTATTGTATAAGGTCATTATGTTAAAACAAACAAGCAACTATTGCTTTAATATAATTATAATATTTTTACTCTATTGATAGATAACTTATCCAAAACAACATTTGTATTACAATCGTAACTAAATAAGTAGGATATAAAATTGGTTGATTGTTATGAAAAAATAATACTAAATATGCCATTGTAAATTACTTTCATTGCATATACAGTATTTGCTTGATTCAATTTCAAATTATTCAAATACAACAACAAACAATAAATGTTTAAAATAAATAATTTCTAATAAAACATATGAGGATATATTTGTCAAATAGTATATTTATATCTAATCGATCATTCAAAAGCTTTTAAATTCATAACTCTATGGTACTATTCATTTACTGATATATAAAATCAGTAAAATCCTAACGTGTTATCTCTTATATAATATTCCATGAACCCAATTAAAAGGAATGTGAGATTAGAGTGCACCCAAAAAATACAACTAGAAAAACAATAAAAAGCAATATTAAATTATATACGTAGTATAAACGATAACGTGGGATTACTAACGTATAAATATGTATATACAAATAGCCCAAAGTAAAGCGAAGCTAGGCAGTATAATAAAGGTACATTTGTTGTTGCACAATATTGAATATAATATGAAAAGCTGCCATATTGTCTTTATCAAATATATTTAATAAATTAAATACAGAATGGCAGAAGAAAATGCATATTAAACTTAAGTATGTCAATCACTACATCATCGGCTTAGCGTGCAAACCTACTAAATAAGTTCTTTTGTTTTTTCGTTATATACAATTTTTATACCATTTGAAAGTGTAAAAAAGAACACAATATTTACTTTTATTCAATTTCATATAATAGAAAATACATTTTTTTTTTATTATAAAACCTAGATATATAACTCATAGTATTTTAACCCGCCATTGGTGACGTGACTGTGCGACCGGCTGAAATTTATTAATCTTATTTTACGTCCTCCGCAATGAATTCTATCTATAACAGCATCGCGAACGCACTGTCCACTGTTTTGGCATTAACCCGGTTCGTGAGACCGGCGTCACCAATTACGTATGTAAATTATTCAAAGTTAAATTTGTAGTTTCTTTTCTAAATTTACTAAAGCATAGTTTTATTAATATGTTTTATTTGGAAAGAAACTATTCTGCCAAATGTAAAAATGTATTTCTGCTAAATTACAAAATAGTTACCGTTATCGAAACTAATTGAGTCACATAAAAGAGAACGACAGACATATTTAGTCGAACTTGCCTATAGTGATGAGATTAAGATTTTCAGAAATGTTGAATAGTGGGATCGTTAGTGCTTTACGAAGAGGTCCGTACCCAGAACAGTGTGTGTTAGAAGGATATACAGGGTGGAATTGTCAGCGCCACTTTAAATGAAACCACAGTTTTAACAACTCTATAAAAGCCTAATATAATTCGGAAAAAAAATAATTCTCAAAAATAAAAAAGTTTTTTTTTCAAACAAAATAAATATTAAAATTATCGTTTTAAAATAAAACGCCATTTGTAAAGTATAACATAGGCACGCACACACTTACCTGTCAAAGCGGCAACGTCGCTTACGTATGTGTGCGTGACACGAAATACAGGTATGGATAAAAATCGTGAAATGAAAAAAAAATCCTACGTCCAAACCATTGAGGTACCTTGATTATTTTTTTTAATTCTGGGTTTGAAATATTTTACCCTATATGCAGTTTCAGTAAAAGAAGCGCTGCCTCTTCCACCCTGTATATTTTTATTTTTCACGAGTTCCTAATGTCATAATAATAATAAAAGCCGATTTAAGACATAAATGTGTACGATTGCTATTAGTTTCTCAAAAATTATAACACATATGAAAAAAGTATTGATTTTTCGTGTCCGATTTACTAAATACTTATGTTTTATTGTCATGTTCATATGTAAGATTAAAACGAAATTATCTATACGTTACCTAACTAATTACTAATTAGCAAAGTCTTAGGTCAAACATCCCGGTCCGTGAGACCAGCGTCGCTAAAGATGTAAGTCAACATAAAGTAACGTCACCAATGGCGGGTTAAAGACGGTTAGTAGCTTTATATTCTATGCCGACGATATGTTAACCATATCTAAATTATATTTGTAATAACTTTGACTTTTCTCTTAGTTTTAATATTTACATTTAGTTTTCATTACGGATTTAAATATATAAATAATGAATTTATCTATATTATACAGCAACTTCCATTTTGTTTTATTGATTTATCAAATTGAAAACATACAACTTTTAAAGTGCTTTTGTTATGCAAACAATTTTTTGCTCTTTAATTTTCTAGCTTCGTATGGGCTTCTTTATTTAAAAATGCTGCCTCTATATATTATCATAAACGATTTAAATAAGAGAGACGGAGACAATATATGACTTTTTTATGACATATAGCAATATTGTGGGTGTGCGAGAGGTGCGGGATATAGGAATGGGGGACGGGGTGAGGTTAGCAGGCGCAGGGGTCGCGAGAGGCCGGGGGCGCGGCCAGAGGGCGCCCCGGCGATGCCGGCTTATGCTGCACACCAGACTCTGCTGCATTCAGATCCAATCGCCCGTCCTGGATACTCTGATAGATCTTTTTCGCTGTCTCTAGGAATGCCTCCTCTACATTTTGACCTCTGGAATTTTATAAGTATATCTGTCACCGTAAGATTATAAAAACCGTTGGTTCATAATTTTTTTCGCAAAATTGTAAACTAGCTAAAAATTTTAAACTCTTTAAACGCCGGCCTTGATTGGTCGCTTTAACAGCAACATCGACCAATACGCGTTGTGGCCACAGAACTAAGAATCTAAAAAGGTGTCAATGAAATGATGATCAGCTTGGTAAGTGAAAATAAACCCTCTCAAGATTTACTTCATGGTATTCAAAATTATTAAATTTTCTTCTTCTTTAACCAAACTATTCTGCCGTCATAAGGGAAAAAGGCACAACTGACATTTTCTACAAAATTGAGATCGACATCAAAAAGATTTATCTGCATAATTTTTTTGGGAATTTGGATTGAGAAGATTTGTATGTGGCCCCATTATAATAATTTCAATTCAGTTTTTTATTTAATTTTTCAATTTGGTTATCCATAACTTGATTTTGCATGTTGCTTAAGTTAACACACTAATAATTATAATATTACTAGATAAATATACTCTACTACGCCATTCCGTATATGATGCTATCATATGAAGGTTTGAAAACGAACAAATATCTAAAAGCGGCAGTTATATGTTCGTTGCCATGCAATAAAGAAAAGGCACATTTGGTTGTAAGTGCCTATAAATCGTAATATTTCTGATTTTACTATATTTTTTACGTTTAGTTGAAAAAAATGAACTAATTATTTATTAACATTAAAAATAAAATAAAACACATTATACATTAAAGATAAAACTATAATGCCATGGTTCGCATTTTCGAAAAATATATTTTTAAGGCGTTTTTTTTTCAACAAAACCAAAAATATTTTAAACCCCATTTCTTCGATATTTACAAAATGTTATTTGTGCCCTTTTTCCTTATGACGGCAGTATTGAAACTAATATGAAGACAAAGTAACTCTGTTTGTATTTACACATATATGTCTAAATCACTAAACCAATTTTTATGAAGTTTAGTAAAGAGATAGAGCTGACCTTGAGAAAGGACAAAGATTCCTTTTTATTGAGAAAAAAGATTGAAGGGATTGAAATAGGGCATGGGATTTTGTCAATGCAAAACATAAAACCATGTATCAAAATTATAATAATCTATGTGCAGTTCACAAGGGCATAGCCACAGGTGGGTCTCTAGTTTGTGTATGAAGCTGTAACATGCTTAAAAATATTTTGCTATTATCTAGCAGACATTTTAACATAGTTTGCTGGATAGATAAAAATATATAGTGATTGATAGATGAGACTGTTGTGTGTTACAACCTCAGGAATATTTTCAGCCATCTCAATACATTATAATAATGGAAACTCCATAAATGAGTTTGCATTATTATGATCTATTAACAAAAATAGTGGAATAAAATATTCTGAAAATTAAGAGATTATAGGAAGTCCTTACACATTTAATTTATATATTTAAGTGTTTGTATTATTTGTAAAATGATTACACAGCATTATACTCTTACAAGTTTATAGTTACGTATATACATACAAGTAATGTGTAATTGATAGTTAACATTTATATTATATATATTATTATTTACTTACGTTTTAGCACTGGCTTCAACAAACATTAATCCATTTTCATCAGCAAATTGTTTGGCTTCTTCATATGTAACATCCCTTTGGCCATCTAAATCTGACTTGTTACCAATGAGAAATATTACAGTGCTTGGATTTGTTAGATTACGAGTATCTGTGAGCCAACTGCTTAAATGATTATATGTTGACCTGTTTACAAGCAATAAAATTATATAAACAAATAATTGTATGCATTACTTATGCAGTATAATATTTGTAAAACATACCGTCTAGTTATATCGTAAACCATCAGGGCACCTGCAGCTCCTCTATAGTAGGAGCGAGTCACAGCTCGAAATCGTTCTTGTCCAGCTGTATCCCATATTTGTAATTTTATTTTCTGACCCGCTACTTCAATTATTCTAGTGCCAAATTCAACACCAATTGTATGAGGGCAATCGGCCATGACTGTAACAAATCTTATAACTCTTTAGAAAATGAACATATTTTTCATATTTTAAAACTGACATACATTTAAAAGTTTATTTAATTTGATTAATCATCAAAGAAAATTAATGTGTTAAGAATAAATACACACAGTAAAAAGCATAAAAATAAAAAGATACTTACATTTTTTTTCAGTAAACTGATGTAAAAGACACGATTTGCCGACGCCCATGTCACCAATAATTATATATTTAAAAATATATGAGTAATTATATGGTCCAGATGTCATCTTTCTATAAAAACATAATAATATAAGTGAGCTTATTTTTTTACACTTAAAAAACATGAATGATTATAAAATTATACTTTTGTTCTATTCAGTTAAATAACCAATCGGACTGTAATATTTCAGTTAAATATATTGAATTAAAAAAGTAGGAAGTGAGTCACTTAATATAGAAATAAGAGTATATGACGTTGCAAACAAAAGGGATAGAACAATTTTACTGTATGAAACATGTTTATAAGACTCCATTTCCTTATCAAAATATTGTCCTAAACTCCGATTATTATACGCACAATATTGAAAGAAGACATTACTAAAGATGACGAATTATCCACCTTTTTAACTTCGTAATCTCTAAGCTGAAATAGTTAAAATTAAAAACAAAATAGATAATATGAAATTAAAGATAACTTACTAAAATATGTTGTCTAAAGTGGTAGAAATTAAATTGAATTAAACCTTTTGTTTGGGTTTGTATTTTACTTTCTGACTTGTCACACAATACTCAATACTATGACCATCAATAGAATATAGATTGAAATATGAAAGTGTCAATTTAGCCACACCAAATACCAACTTTTTACAATATATTTATAATCTGTGTTGCTGTTGCAATTCTACCTGAATTTTGCAAATCTGTACCGTGCTGTCCAGTGGTACAAAATGTCTGCCTACCAAAAAGACATAAGACATTAGTTTGGACATGCAAGTTTATTGAAGGGGCATTTATGAAATACCCTATAATTATTTTAAAAAATGTAGTTCGCTAAAATTGTGTTGATATGAACAATGAATGATAATTAGTAAGAATAATGATAAGCATCTGAAAGAAAACGATGCTATAGTACCAACAATGAAATTGAAATTAAATACTTGCTTACAGTGGCGTAGCTAGGGGGGTAACGTGTCTTCTACTCTCACGTAAATCAAGCGTCAGACACTAAAATGTGACATTGGCTACCTTTAAAAAAAATTAATCGTCGACTTTGATGCCCCTTTCCTTTTGATGCCCGGTGCGGCTTAGAGGACTTGATGCCCTTTAAAATGGTATAAAGTTTAAAAAACAAAGAAAAAACACACTGATCGTCGACTTTGATGCCCTTTTCCTTTTGATGCCCGGTGCGACCGCCCCGCTCGCACCCCCCTAGCTACGCCACTGGCTTGAGGTTGAATCCTAATTATAGATTTAACGGCGCGTAAAAGTCTTGCTTTGCTTCTGGTGCGGTAGCTGTATAAGTTCTCTGCATAACGTAGAACAAAGAGCAGTAAAGTTTGACAAAGCCTCGATTCAGCAGAATAAAAAACAGCAATTACATCGAGTTTTGCGCCTTTCCCATAGTTGATACTGAATGAAATTAATACACATGAAATTAAAAGATAGTATATGACCAGGTTTAAATATATTTTAACGGTTGGTAATTGGAACTAAAAACAATTTTAACCAATAGCATTCGTCTTCTGAAGAATTTTCGTAGTGCTTAAAATAAATAATTAGAAAGTGAAACAATGCATTTGGATAAATGATTCGAAGTAATTTTTATTTTATTTAGCAATTGCTGTTAGTTATTGACACAGCAGTATAATTAAAATTAAAATAAACATGACATTGATAACGGCAAAGAAATTTGTTCCCGTTACTTGTGTAGCCCCGTTTTGAGTTCAGTAATATTTCAAAATCTTTGTATGATACGTTTTTTTAAGTAATTGAGAGATTTATTTATATGACATTTAATTATCTGTAAATTAAATTCATTAAGTCACTTGACATACATTTACTTTGTTTATGGATGTTTTCTGCGTCATTACAGAGTTACCCCTACCTATTTTCTCCTCACTTTCAAGGAATATAATATACATTTATTACTTGTGATATAATTAATCGGAGATCTCGCTTAATAATATTTTTATGTTTTTGTCACATCGTCTCATCATCGTCATCGTTTTGTCTAGGTAGCATATAAAATAATAATTGATTTGTACCGGACATTAGAATGTACTCTGATGGATGGATGTCCGAGGCACTAGAAAGAGCTGATTCATTATTAACTTCTTTGATTTTCACGATTATTTATATCTAAAATAGTTTTTACTTAACATCAGCTTACAACGTAAACTTACTGCTTATCCGTTTTTTATTTTGTTCGATTTTTACATTTATATACGATTCTAAAATTTAAAAAAAAAATCTTTTAGTTACATATATAGAATACAAATAATTTTGAAACTATATTTTATTATTATTCAATATTAAAATTGGATTAAGGATTGAATAACTCTTTATAGGTAATGAAGAAAATGAAAGAAAATATTATGGAATTAATATAGGTAATTTGTAATTTTGAGATGTATAATTTCTGATTCTTTAGTAATAATGCAATCTTTTTTTATCAGCTGTTAACACTAAGTAGAATTTTGAGTTGCGAATAATAGTAAAAATTTCAAATGTTATTTGAGTAAAATACAAATAAAATAACTTATAAATTTAATATTTATTTAGCAACAAACTAGCAAATATTCTCTACCAAATTAACCGTTTTGCGGCAAAAAGTAAAAATTTATTAGTTATTATCAATATGACAGGAGTTGATGATAATAAACCTGGAGAAAATGAATCGGTATCTAATGAAATGGAAAACGATGATGAAGAAGATATAGCTCCTGAAGGTAAATAATAATAAATCTTCTCTATAATTAAAAAGATTTATTCACGCCCTTTCCTAATTTGTTACATACAGTTTATACAAAACAATGCTTCATTAAAAAAAATCTTACTAACAAGTAATAATAATCTATTTCACAGAATATGATATATTGGATAATCAACTGGAGGAATTAAATCTAGCATTAGATATGTTAGAACAAAAAAATGATGATATTCACAAAAGATTGAAAGAACTCTTACAATCAAACAGAGATATTAGGCAGCAGCTGCAAAATGAAAATACTGACAATAAACAAGTTCAAAAAGAGTAATATATATTAATATATTATATATATGTAGATTAAAAAAGTTTGTTATAATCATATACCAAAAATACAGTTTTATGTTTCATGATATACTTATTAATTATATGAAAATTATATTTTTAATAATCATTAAAAAAATCGAATCAGCTTCACACTGTATCCTGCATTTAGTAAGGTAGGCAGAAGAAACCTTGTGTTAAGACACTCCGTTCCCCACTTTCTACTGAATTTTGGAAGCATTGCGTATTGAGTGGTGGAACTCAATGTGGTGCCTCAACACCAGAGCAAAGTGGAAATATAAATTTAAATTAATATTTTATTTCCTCGAGTGCAGATTAAACCCATAACCAGTCATTTTTATGGTCACACTTTGTACTCCTTTGCTATGACATAAAAAAATTGTAATTGTAAAAAACAGTGGAAAAATAAAAGGTTAATAAAAAACCCTACATTTATTTGCATAGAAAAATTGTGTATATCAATATTGCACTGAAAATTGTAGTGCATTTTATTATCTATGTAATTGATAGAAAATGTAGAAGGATATTGTTTTCATATAGAAATTGACATGAGTTACTGTTTTATTTGAAGATTGCAATTAAAATTTTATAATCTTATAATTTATCACCTTAATGAGATATGTATTTAACTATTTATATATGAATATGATAATACAACACAATACAAAATCTTGTTATTAGTAACCAGACGCCCTATATCGATACTCATCAAAGAATTCTCCTTTGATCAAAAGAGGCAAAGATTTTCACAGATTCTATTAAATAATGTATTTTATATATTTTAGCTTTAGGCTGTGTCATATATATTTAAGAAATCTGCACATAGCAGTCAGGGGGAACCCAGCATAAGACACTGTTCCCTACTCTATCAAATTGTGGAGGCAATGTGTATTGGGTGGTAGAACACAATACTGTGTTTATAACCCATCATTTAATAGAATATGTGGGAGTAGTTTATCAATGCCATTGTTTTTCTTCCTTTATATATTCCTATTAGTAATTCTTCCTTTATATAACAATTATTACTGTACATTCTGAAATAAAAATGTTAGTCTGTACTCTTTTAGAATGAAAATAAATTTTTTAATATTTTTTTTCATTTAATTAGCGTTATTTTTATTATTCAACTCGCTGTTTATCCAGCATAGTAAAGTAAAGTCAAAATACTATTACCCATTTTTCACTTTGTTTAGATATGGCAGTTAGGAAGCATTGTTTTCTACAAGAAGCTGTATGTCACAAATTATGAAAGGGCTTGAATAAACAATTTTTATTAGGCAGAAGATAATTAATCTCAAATATATAAATCTAAATTATGTACTTTCAGGAGCAATATCTTCCTCATCATCATTTTTCAAACTCAATGCCACACCACAATCAAAGTACACAAAAAGAGTACATATCATTTTTTTTCCTTATCCATCAGCATAGGCTGTATATGTAGGAGGTTAATAAATCTTAAATTTTTGTGTAAATCAATAAAAGTAGATAGAATTAAGTCTAACAATACCTCAATTATTGGAGATATGAGGTAATAAAGAATATTACATACAACGAAAAACATAACCCTTAACAGTCGGGGGAAAAAGAAATCTATCAAAGAATAAATCTATTTAAATACATTTCAATAATTTACCTTTTACTTTTATTATCATAATATATGAAAATAATATTTTTTATAAGTAATAAATATATCTGAACTGTAAATCCATTTATAATAAATAACTTAATATACATAAATTATACAAAGTTATAGTCAAATTAAATTTATTTCTTCTAAGCTATTGAAGAATTTTTACATTTGACTGTACTTTAAATGAAATTTCAAATTATATTAACTATACTGAAAGATGTTAGTGATGATCTTTCTTAACAAATCTTAGCCCACAGTATCCACAAGCATGATCGCCTGGCTTGTCCTGAAAAATTACAATATTTATTAATAGTATATAACAATATTGAAGAAATATGTGTTTGATTATATTTGTATATAATATTTACCACATTAATGTAAACCCTTGGGTGACCTTCTGGGCCACTTCCACCGTCACACCATACTACTCTTTCTGTTACTTCTTTGGGTGGTACTTCTGCAATTAAATTAATAGCCCAATTTGGATTTACTTGCTTTGGTGCAAGCGCAAATCTAGCAAGGCGATAATCATCGGAGTCCCATTTCTGAAAAATATATTGTAAATAGTGTTCGTTTCTTAATTTTAACACAATTACATTTAATTAAATAAAAACAATTTTTTGAGAACAAATTATATTTACAAAATAAAATATATTTAATTTTAAATTATATATTACTAAGTATTAATGACGTTTTCTGTGTTACAAAAATGATAAAATATTATAAGCAAATTTAGTAATACAAACATACTTGTCCTGTGTGAGTGCTAACATCTTCTATTTTATTAGTTATGCAACGGCCTACAAATGAACCCAATCTATTGGGTATACATATTATTTGCCGTTTCCGTAAAATTGAACACATGATTGAATTTTACTCAATGATTTCCTTTTGAATTATAGTTTTGATATCTACTTCTCAGATCTTGTAAATACAATGCAAAAATAGTCAAAAACTGAGTACTGAGTATACAGTAGAGAAAAACATATACTCTATGTTCTATGAGCACAGAACACATTTACTATGAGTGAGTTATTTGTCTATGAGTCTATATCTACACTCTATGGATGCATTTTGACTTTTACTTTAAGATCGATTCGATTCGAATTACCGATATTTCTTCGATGGTAAGAAATATCGATAATTTTGAAAATCGATTTATAGTCTGAACTTTGAATACTCTGTTTCTTTGTATGTAAAAATAAAGCAAAATAATAATATAAATTCACATATTATAAAAATATATAATTATAAGGAAACAAAAAAAAAACCCGACCAAAATGTAGGTTTCTTAAGTTTATTCGCTGCATCATCAAAACTCATAACGTATTTGCCAATGACAATTCTGAAGTCAGGACCCTCGGAGGGCGAGTGCGACTCCCGCTTGGCCGGTTTTTGCTTAATTACAATTAAATAAACATTCGTATATTTCGGCAGGTGCAGCTGCTACATAGGGCCGCTTATGTAAAACAAAAAATGGCTTTTTCATTTTAGTTTTTATCCAGCCGCATAACTATTAGAAAGGAAGAAAAAGCAAGCCTAATAGCTTTTTTCCCGAGGAGTCCTGTAAGAAATAAATGGGTTATGTAATGAACTTAATGTGACTATTAATCTTAATATGCTACTGCAAGTTTTTTACTTAATAGTATTTATACTAAAATAAATAGTATTAACTATAGTCTAAATATATAAAATCGGAAGGTCACTCACTCATCACGAAATCTCAGAAACTACAAGTGCTAGGAATCTCAAATTTGGCATAGGCGTTATTTATAGGAAGTAGGTGCTCGCTAAGACGGGAATTTGCAATATTCGACTCCTAAGGGGTTGTTTTTGGGGTTGAAAGTTTGTAAAACTTCATTACTACAAATGTTAAGTCTCAAATTTTACGTGGATGTCACTTATAGGACATAGGTACTCATGGAGACAGAAATTAATAATAAAGTAGTTCACGCAGGCGAAGCCGCGGTCGGGCCACTAGTAGTTTTATAAAGAAAATTTATCAGGCAATCGGACCATGTTTTTTACAGAGTAGATAGATGAATTCTGCATATTGCATTTATGACCATGTACCTCCCTTCAATGATCCCATAGTCCACCGAGCCGTTGCGCCGCGACTACTTACCTAGACCTCAATATGGAATATGCTGTTGTATAAAAGCAAATAAAATGACCAATTTCAATTATTTTAGATTTTTATTATTTTTACGATTTCTCATCTTACTATTATCTACAATACAATACATAAATCAATACAGCAACGCAAAATAATAAAAATACATGTAATAAATAATTTTATCACATTCAGCGTTTGACTTTAATGAAAAATATATAAAAAGTCGAAGTCATAATAGTTATTAACGATCTAACAACTACATTTACTCAGTAATAGAAAGAAAAATATTTATTAACCATATATAACTAGTCATTCTTAACATTAACTTATTAGAATGATTGGAGTTAAAAAAAGTTCATTTACGCAAACAGCGTACATTTCGAGATCGTAAAACAGTAAATACTTGAGTTAATCTAGTTCATGAACTTTTGCAGTCAAAAGTAAAAAATTACGTATGAAACAATATTGTTCTCCATAGGCCATACATTGATTTTAGTCCTCATTAGCTTCCTCACGGCAGGTATAACACAAATTTAGTATCTAGTAATATCAAACCTTGGGTTAGTTTAAATTTGAAATAACCAGTCTTCTGACGTTAATTTTTACATTTTTAATTAAATGTGTAACTACAAATTTACAAATATTGTTATTTCAAAACATCTGAATTTATTTTGCCAAATTACATTCTAGTATGTTTTATTATATAATAAGTAAAATATATTATTTATAGGTCTGTAGTGAAGTGACAATTGTTCAAACTACATTAGGGTTCTTTAAGAACTTCCGTCTGTCGAGATCATTGAAGTATTGCATATATATTTGAATAGATCTAATTTTTACATGAAATAATGCATTGTAAATAATTAATTGTTTGTTATTACTCTTCTCAGGGTAATTAATAAGTATATTTTTTCGTTACGTTACGTTTAAGAAAATTAATTTGTTTTCATAGAAATAATATGTTAATGGTTTGGAGCAGTTTCTGTTGATTGTCTGCCGGCACTTGATCTTAGCTCACGACGTGGTCCAAACGTAGACTCCTCAGAAGATTTACGACCTTTCTTTTTGCTGCTTCTTCTTGCACTTTCATTAGAATTTTCTCCTGTATTGACATCATCGACAAGAATATCTTCTTTATCTATTTCAAGTTTAGAACAATCAAGAGTTTGACCATGTTCACTGTCATGTTGTATTTCTCTTTCGCGTAAAGGGCTTTTTTGAGATTTATCATCTCTTTCAGAATGTGTTAGAACTAAAGAAGTTGGTTCAGAACTTCGTATTTCAAAATCGCTGGCTTTCATACCCGTTTTTATAACAGTTGAAGGTGCTATTAAATCCTCCAAGTCCATTTCACCCGGATGTGCAGAATCTGACTGCTTATCAATGTTTTTTAACGTCTCTGAAGAAGTTTCTTTAATTTTTTTCGAGACCGACTGCATTGCCAGATTTTCTGGTTCATTGCTAATTTCATCTAAAGTTCTTTTGTGTGCAATAGTAACGGAGGAGGAGCTATCATCTGTTGGAGTACGTGACATATATTCTGTAGGTTTCACGAGTTTGTCGTACACATCCTTATCAATGTCTTTAGTTTTCTTAGCTTCGGCCGAACTGACAAGACTTGCGCTTAACGCACCAGAAGCCATTTGTTCCAATAACATTTTACTGATGTCAATGTCCTTTTTATCACCTTTTAGGAGTTTTTCTTGGACTGCAGCAAATTCAGGCGGCATCTGTGACCTGATTGGATCAAAAGGGTTTTTCTTCTTTTCTGATTTTGATAAATCTGTTGCAAAGGATTCATGCGATTCGACATCACGAATTCTTTTCTCATTTTTTAGCGCAGACTCATAGTTCATTGTCTGTTTAGAGAGAGATTCCAGCAAATATGGGTCTGGTGGTAAAAGTATTTGCGGTAAATGACTTGATTGAGTGCGGTCAGATACTTTTTGTTGGCGAGATGTTGAAGAGCTAGTAACAACGGTAGAAGATCTAGGAGCAGTGGTCTTACTACTGCTGCGGGCACTGTGACTTGACGAACTATGTAATGAGGTAGCACTTGAACTTGCCGCCAGATTTCCACTCAATAAACCTAAAGCATCATATCCAGACATGCCTGAATGAACACCAAAAGGCGATAAGCCGCTTATGCCCAGCTGAGGATATAACATGTTAGGATTTGGAAAAACAAATGGAAATTGAGAATTACTTGATTTAGAGGCAGATGAACTTGCTGCTTCAGACGGTTTTCTCGTTTTAGATTTACTATCAGATGACCCAGTTGCTGCACTCAGGGTGTTCATATCCAGAGAAGGAAAACCAGGTAATCCTAAGCCAGCCAAATTTGCAAATATATTGCCCCCAGTGATATTTCCTAACAAATTGGGCATACTACTAAACGAATTAAGAAGGGGATTATTTTTAGGATCAAAGCTACTCAAGCTTGAAAGTAATTTTGGATCAAATCCTGTTAAGTTAGATAAAGTGGCTGCCAAAGTCTTGGGATCGAAGGCACTAAGACTTGATAAACTTGCCAGCAGTGCTGGGTTTAAGCCAGAAAGATTTTGATTTAAATGACTCGAATTTGAAGACAAAACATTAGTTGAATTACTGTCTAAAGTTGGAGGTCTGCCTTTTTTACGTTCAGGCACGGAGCTCGTCGGTTGCATTGGAGAATGTCTAGAATTACGTACATCTTGCGGTAATTTTACATGTTCTTTTATTCCTTCAGTCCATTTAGAGTCAATATCATACATTGGGTTCTCTGCAATCCATTGAGCTAAATGTTTCAATTGTGGTGCCTTGTGGCCCACTAAACGCTTTCCTGTAACACGATGAACAACCGGAACGTGCTCGTCCGGTGCCAGACGAGGAGCCAGTCCACGTCTTCGGGAATCCACATTAGCTTGTTCGGCAAGCCATTTATTTACTTTTGCTTCATGAGAGTAAGGCTTGGGAGTGGCTGACGTAGAAGTCGAAGTACTTGCTTTTTGATTTTTATTAGTTTGTTCCAGGGATTGCTGTAAAAAGGACGATAGCTCCTTCGATGATGAATGTGGAGAAGGTACGTTGGTGACGGTTACGGAAAATGGTTTCTGCGCGGGCGGCGTACTTGCACTGCTTGGTGGTGCTGCGGGTGTTACGGTTACTTCAGGCAATACTGAAGAGACTTTACTTCGAGGAGTATCATATGAAGTGACTGAACTTGGGCCACGACCCTTGGCAGCTGAAAGTCCGAGTACAATTTCATCTAGCTTTTTTCGTTTCTTTTCTTTACTGACAAGCTGTTCTGGTGCAGGCTGTGAGAAAATAAATGGGAAAAATCCGATAATATAATCTGATAACAATAAAGCAACAACCAATTATGATAAATCAGCAAATTGAGATTTAATTTGAATTTGAATACATACCACATTTTTCCTTTTCATTAATCTCGTAAGGGTATCGTCAAGTCTGCTGCGGGAAGCCGTGCTACTGGGGGGCGAGTTGTCCGCTTGCGGCGTCCGGCGTCCCATGGAGAAGTCCTGCGCTTCGCTGAGGTCCAGGGGCGCGGAGAGGTCAACGGGCGCGAGGGCGGCGGCAACGGGTGCAGGAGAGGGGGGCACGGCGGGCGCGGGCGAAGGCGCCACGCGCTGGTGCGCGGGCGGTGGCGCGGGCGTGGAGCGCCGCGACCCCGAGTCGCTGGACGCGTCGTCCCGGTCTAAGTTGAGGGCTGTTGGGGGTCTCTGGGTCTCTCTTGACGAAGAGTGTGCAGCTTGAGGTGACGAGAGGAGAGCGTGCAGTTTGGCTCTTTCTGTTTCTACATCGATTGCGATGTGACGCTTTTGGTTTTGTTTGCGATCGTCCGAGGTCTCTGCAGCTTGCGCCGCTTCACTCGTCAATTTAGAGCTCGCACTAGTGGAGGGCCATTCACAATTTTGTACAGCGTGTGCAATATGATGTAGTCTTGTTTCTAAAGCTCTCTCCGAAAACCAATGTTCTGGAGTTAAGGTTTCATCAATTCTCCCCAATTTTGCCAATGTTTCTAATTCAGACAAAGCGTCTGTATCGTCATCGTTATCGCGATCCAGAGCGTTTGATGTGCGTTTACTGCGTCGCAAGGACATTCGTGGTTCTGTTTCTTGAACATTCTTTTCTTCATCTTCAGATGTTGCTTTCGGTGTGTCAGTCTTTGTTGTAGTTTTATATTTTCCATGCCATTTTCTCGCAGCATCCGCATAAGGCATTTTCGGATCACAAAACAATTTATTGTATGTGTCTCCTAATCCATGCCTGTGAAAAAATATATCTTGTTATTGAACTCTTAGACTAAATTTATTTTTGTTATAACAAAAATAAAGTGATACAAAACTATAATATTTAAATATGGCCAAGTGCAAATAATTGCTAATACCTAATATCTTATCCTTGTTCATAAACCAAGTCTTGATGACTTTATCTAAGTATGCACGTAAAATTAAAATAAGCAGTATAATGCACAAACAATCAAGTTGTGAATTGATGTTGTTGTGTTGAATTGATTTCTATTATGTATTCCACAGTTGCGTGGCGCGTGGAAGAAAGTTCCTACGAAACCGCACAATAGTGAAGTGCCACGAATGGTGTGGATGTTACTTGAGTTTGTGACGAACTTACTTGCATACGCCCAGAACTAATAGTTTATCGTGCCTCGCAGGCTGCCACCACGGCGGTGCATCTAGCGATCTCTCGCATAGTGCCAAGCGAGCTTCCAAAGCTGGATGGGGCGCCACCTCCTCCCGTAATACGCGAAGCAAGTCAATTCTGCAATTATAGTTACAATATTGTATTGTGTTCAAAAGATTGTATGTAATATTTTAAAAAATAATTACATATTTTTAATATCATATAGTTAGTATATTTAAAAATCATCGACAATAACTTTTGTCACCGGGACTGTTGCGTCATTGTCATCGTGTACATCACCGTTAAAGTAGATGCGCGCATTTGGATAAGTGACAATTGGGTGTTTCGATCAATTATACCCTAGATGAATGAACAGTCTAAAAAACTGCAAAAGAAATACGAGCACGAACAATTATGTGTTCCTATTCGATTTTAGTATGGTCCAACCTCAGCCAACGTGCGGACGTGCCGAAATGCGTCAGTGTGCTTTATAATATTTCATCATTTGGCCAATATTTGCGACGAATATTGGTTGGTCTGGACTAGAACATGCATGGAGTGGATGTATTAATTTTGATAATTGTTTTCATCTTTTATTTTCCTATAGATTTCCTACTGACCTATATATTAAATATATATATAGCAGTGGCAGAGGGCGTTCCCGATCAAGACATTTTCGTTACCCATTTTCCGCCAAATTATTGAGGTTTTGAGTGTTGAGTGGCAGAACTAAACGCCGCGCTTTTCTCGTTAGTTGTTACAGTCATTGTCCCAGTAGAAAACGAAGCCACAACCATTTACAGTTGCACGTTTGTGCGCCACGATAGCCGGTTCAAATGACCGCACGTGCGCAAGCCGCATCCATAAATGTTGTTTTTATCTTATTGATAATTTTAGTAAATTAACTAAAAATAAAAGACTATTTTTAAAAAAATAATATTTGTAAAAATTAAGCGACTGATGTGGCTTAATTTTTACAATTATACTGTCGCGGTATTATTCTAAATGTTTAGATTATGACGAGAAGAATGAGTTAGGTTTTGACTATTCTTTAGCAGCAAAATTTTATATTTTTATTTTTAATATGAGCATAAATACATATATGCATATTAAATTCTAAAATAACGGGTAATAATACAAAAACACACATTATCTAAAATAGAGAATTTAGATAATGTGACATTTTACTGAGATGGTAGTCTAGTATCTTAACGTTGACGTGGCAGTCTCGTAGACACTTTTCTCCCTCTAAGGCACCCGACGGCTCACGTCAACTTCACACACTATCCGACGCGTAAGCTCATTACGATAAGGTACTGAAAGCCGCGGTGCTTAAACTTAAAAATCAGTGGTAATAAGCCGAGCTTTATATATCGCGGTGTCTTTGGGAAACACCACGTCAATTGCGGAGAGTTAAATGCAGTTGAAAGAAAATTTTGATAGATAGATTAGGAATAAAATGTTTTATATCCATTACGCGCTATACGAAACTAAGTCTTAACATCCTGTTATAAGGTTGGATTTTATTGAAATGCTCTTATGTCATAAGTCTGTGTATAATAATATTTTGAATTTCTGTTTATATTGACTGCTGCCATATTTTTAAGCCGTATTTGTATGCAATCCTCTATCTAGTGAATTCTAGTGTATAATTGATCGAAGATTAGGTGACTATAACAATAAATAACTTTTAGAGCTTGCCGCGCACAGGTGACTGTCTAAGTGACTATAAATTCTTTATCACTGTCACGTTACCACACTTATACTAATTAAAGCTAAACCACCCAATCGCCTCATATCCAAGTGAACGCACCTTCATTAAGGATGAACACTCACAGTGACAAAAGTTACCAATGCACGCGCACTTTCTCTTATAACCCCAGAGCTAAACCAAGCCAGACCTTCGTTATTTTATAAAGCCTGCAAGTTTCTGTGTGCATTCACCCAACACCAGTAAATACTATCAGGAAATATGGATCTTATCTAAAGTAATTCTTTTAAATATTTTCTTAAAATGACGTTGTCCATTGTCAGACACTTAATACCCAGTGCCAGACACCTCGAAACTCAAATAAATTACTTTACGTACATAATAATATGTTGTTTGTTGGCGCTTACAACATATAGGATTTGGGGGTGCAAGCAAGCTAGCAAAGGTCCACATCATTTCTAACATTATTGCCAAGAAAATATAAAAAAGAATGAGCTTTATAATTTAACAAAAGTTAGGTAGTATTTTTTTCATCATTAAAAACACCTCACCTTTCTAAAGTAGCAATAGCTCTTTCTTCACCGATTGGTTCTGCTTTCAAATCAGCTCGAGTAGGTAGCTCTGCTTCTCCCACAGCGAGGCCACACTGTCGTTTACACATCGCCATAAATGCTTTCAGGTAATCTGTTAAAGCATCATCACTTTTAGAGTCAAGTCTCGCCAATGACCTGAACCGACTCCAGCGTAAGCTCTTAGTTGCTGGATCAAATTCTACTCCATAAGATGCCACTGTTCTTCTAAAAGCTTCTTCGTCCGCACGCGACCAACGCCATTGAGAAATTTCATCTCGAGCAAGTTGATCCATGCGCTCACGCCGTTCCATCTAATCATATAAAAAATTGTGTCATGAGTAAATTAATTAATAAATTGTTGTTGTGCGGCAGTTCGCTAATTTTTGACTAGTAAGTTCTGCAATGTTGCATGCATCGGAGTATAATTACTATGTATTTAAATGTTTATATTTTACTCAGAATGTTTATATAGCCTAATAAATATGTAATATTTGAGGAGTGAGAGTAACTAACTAACCTTAGCCCGCTGCTGCAGCTTGAGTTCCTCGCGCTTGTAGTTCCTCTGGTAGGCGGTGATAAGGCGGCGCAGACGCGTGTTGAGATCCTGCATAGAGGGCCACAGGTGCGTGCCGTCGTCGTCGCGTGGAGAAGCGGGCGAGGCGGCGGGCGAAGCCGCGCCGGCGCCGCTCGACACGTCATCGGTGCACTCCTCGTCGCCGGCCACGCTGCCCAGCACCTTCCTCTCTTCGCTTCTGTCACACCAAATGTACGAACTCACTGGCACGCTTCAAATGCCATAATCAACAAACTAAAGTAAATTTGGTATTTCTTTACACCAAAGACGAAGTTTTTTATTATCCTTAATTTTAAATTTGATGACAAACTGACAAAATTAATAAAATTATCAACAACAATTTATTTTTTTTGTAATTGATTCAATTATTTCATTTCCCTGCTCTGAAAGATAAAATTTATAATTATTACATAGTTTTTTAAATTTTATAAGATTCTAATGCAACCTACACTGTTAATAGAACATGTTACACATTTTTATGGATTTTTTCCAATATGTCATAAAAAACAAAAATAAGACTCTCATTCAACGGTAAAACGTAACAAAGTCTCACTTTATATCGGTGCATTCAGCGTCGTCGGGGGGACCTAGCTTGTCCACATAGCAGAGCTGAGGGTCGGAGCGCATCGCCAAGTAGTTCTCGTAGCCGTGCTTGTACGTGCCCACTAGTAAAGACACGTCGCACTCAGAGTCCCACCAGAGGCGCGGGGGCGCGCTGTCCACGCCGCGCGGCACTCGCATGCCCAGCGTACTGTATCATGTTCATCAAAATAAAAACGTGTCACCAGTATTTCCTACTGGAAGCTATTTCTCCATTCTCTTAAAATATTATTTACAATAAGTGTATAACAATCATAACATCAAAAGTATTTAATTCCACACATTCATATTATTATACTTATCTAGAATTAATTAGTAACTTTGAATTAATTAATTATAATATATATTTTTTATTTTAGCCTTTATTTTTTTAAATGTCAAATCTAAAATCACTCATAGAATTTAATTATACATACATGTATGTACATCTCATCTCATAAATAATTTGCCAACTTTTTGAAGATGAATATGATGATGAAGAATGAATAATGTTAAACAAAGCTCTTTCTTAAAACATATTTCCAAAATTGCTTAGCATACTTATCAGTTATTCTTTTATAAGATTTTTTTTTTTATAATTACTAGACAGATTAAGAAAAAAATAAGGTCTAAATAGTATTATAATTTCAAAGGCTATTTTTATTACTCTCCATATCTCAGATGTTGTGTTTAACTTTACTTTTAAAAATGTTATAATTATTTTAAAAATATATGGATTGAGACACTGCTATTGTGACTATATTCCCACATTAAGGTGGAAACTGTTAATAAATTGTATATATATATATAATCGTTTATATAAAATCACCTTGCATGAGCTCCATTGTCTATCTGTATAGAGTAGTCTCCTATAACTTCATGTTTTATGTAGTACATCATACGAACCCGCAGCAAAACTCTGAGAAAGATTTAAAAAAAAATTACAAAATACCTCATTAAAACATTAGTTTTGCTATATTCGTGAAAAAGACATTTTCACCTAAATCTACCCAGATTTAGGTAAAAAGGACAATAAAAGCAGTGGAATTGTATTAAACAAACACAGTTGATTGTAGGCAGAAGCCCTGATTGGAAGGTATCTAGTGTTGTTGTTGTTCTTTATTTAGGGCGTTCCGAGCGTGCCAATTCAGCAAAGTATCTAGTATGTAGTGTTGTTATTGAGTGATACATGTCACTTATTGTAATTACGTGGAACCTCTATCCGAGTACGTTAAAAACTTATAGATGGTATGTATTTTTATCGTGTTTATTTTAAAAACGTTAACTGCTAAGTTTTCTAACAATAAATATATTTAATATCTGCCAACACTTACTTATTAGCATGCCTATATAAATGTTTTTTGTAGCTGCTTTCTAAGTAAGCTTCACAATCATATTTATCTATTGAACTCCAGTGACCCGAATCCTCCCATTTTTGAGTATCATGAGCTTTAGGTATATCTTTTAGCCTATTTTTCTTCTTTGCATTTCTACCTCGTGGTACTGGATTATGCAGTCCACTGTGATTTCTTGATATTGTAACCTCACCATTTTCACATGGTTCAATGAGATCCCATATAAAATTTCTTATCTTCTCATCTCCTTTATAATGGCGTAAGCAGTAAAGAACCTGCAAGTTATTCATCAAGTGTTTTTATCTATTTATGTAACAAAATTCAGTTTTATCTTTTATAAAATCAATCAGTATTCAATAAGTGTTCAACTCAGTGAAAATCTATATTTTCTCAGTATTAGCATGGCAAATCATCATTTAAAACAACAGAGAAAATATGAGTATCTTCCCTCCTTAAGATACAAATAGACTACGACACTACACACGGTACACTCAGTGTATACATAGTTCTCTATGTATACACTGAGTGTATACTTTGTATGAACATGACTGTCTCTAATTGCAAAATTTATTAAGACAGGGTAATTACACGATTGTGTTCAAATGTCTAGCATAGTTGGAAAGTTTTCATACTACTTTGACATTATCAATAAACGGCGCTGCGCGCAATAAATGCATTGCATTATTACAAAGTGACACCATTCATACACAAATATGTACAAATGTAACCAGTACATACATGTATGTCTGACGTTAGTCGAAATTTCCGTCGTAGTATATTCGTACCATTAGGTATTTTGTCAATTACTCAACGACTTACGATAATTCGTGCACAGTCTTCAATAACAGGAAGTGTCCATCCTTTTCGGAATTGATTTTTATCGACAGTTTCTTCCCAACGTGCCCATCTGTATAAAATATAAAATTCAATAATAATTATTTGAGCATTAACTAATATTAGCTAAAAGTGAGAAAAAAACCACAAATATCTTAAAGTTAAATAATTTAAAAAAAAACCACTACCCAAACGTCAATAAACCACGCTCAATCTTAAAGCATTCTGATCTAGTCCAGGACCCATAAACTACTTCTTCATCAACAGGCACACCCTCATGTCGAGGGACATAATCATCACTTGCATATCTTCTGCCTTTTCTGCCCAATTTTTCTTTTTTCCGCTTGCTCCTTAGACTTATACCTGATAAAGTAATAATTTAATAATACTTGTTTATAAAGAATGAAGCTGTCAGAGAAGAGGTGAGATTACTTATTTTTGCTACAATCGTATCTTATCAGTAATAAAACAAAAAAAACCAAAAAGTCGCATTCATTGAAACATCATATTAAACTATATTTACACATACTAGTCTTATTTTATTACCTTCTTCGTCTTCATCAGAATCTGGAGTAGCTTCCATATCAGACATTTCCATTGGGCCATCATCATGACCATATCTTTTTATTATAGTTCTCTTTCTTGGTTCAGTAACAATTAAATCTTCATCCTCTTTCTTTTCTGTTGTATCAATTTCTGCTTTTTTGGCCCATTTGTTCCAAAAATCAGGATCTCTTATGTCAATATCAGATCTCTGATCAGTAGCTGCAAAACTAGCTTTGGAAAATGTGGATCCTTTCTCAGATTCCATTTGAATAACTTGAGTTCTACGAGCTAATATCATTTCAATATCTTCTTCACAAAATTTATCCCCAGCGTTATCTTCATCCATAACAGCACCATAAGCTCCTTTTTTTAAAAGGTCTTCAATTTCTTTTTTTGATAACTGCTTGAGCCCTGTCTCTTTACCTTGTGAAGTGTTCATACTTTGCAGAATGGCTTTATCCAAACCAAGTTTTAATGATGCTTTATCAAACATTTCTCGTTCGTAACTATTTCTACATATTAATCTGTATATTTTAACCATTTTTTGCTGCCCAATACGATGACAGCGTGCTTGTGCTTGCAAATCATTCTGAGGGTTCCAATCGCTGTCATAAATGATGACCGTGTCTGCAGCAGTTAAGTTAATACCCAAGCCTCCAGCCTTTGTACACAACAAAAAGACAAATCGATCAGAATCGGGTTTCGAAAATCTATCAATTGCTTCTTGTCGTAGGTTCCCTCTTATCCTTCCATCAATACGCTCATAAGGATACTTTCTAAAAACGAGGTAATCTTCTAATATGTCAAGACATCGTACCATTTGGCTAAATATAAGAACTCTATGTCCACCAGCCTTAAGTTTAGGCAGCAATTTATCAACTAAAACCATTTTTCCTGATGAATCAATGAGCGCTTTATAATAAGCTTCTTTGTCTTCGCCATTAGCCTGCTTATAATCAAATTGTATTTGATCCTCTGCACCATTTAGTAAATATGGGTGAATGCAACATTTTCTTAGTTCCATCATAGTATTCATCAGATTTGGAATGTTTGCCGCTGATGCGGTGCCTTTCTGCAGAAAGCTGAAATTTCTTTCTAATATAGCTCTGTAATATTTTTTTTGAATGTTTGTCAGCTCCACTTCGATAATAGTTTCTTCTTTTGGAGCTAGTGTCTTTTCTACATCTTCTTTTAATCTTCTAAGCATCATTGGTTTAAGAAGTGCCTGTAACTTTAACACTTCTGATTCTGTTTTCAACTGACCAAATTCTGTTAAAAATGCATCACTGCTAGAAAACTGAGAAGGTTCTAGGAAGTTAAGCAATGAAAATAGTTCATTTACATTATTTTGTAAAGGTGTCCCTGATAAAAGGACCCTGTGTTCCAAATGAAGTTGTCTCAAACCTTCTAATAACTTACAATTCCTATTTTTTAACCTATGAGCTTCGTCAATTACACATAGCCGCCAATTAAATGATTTTAGTTCCTGAAAATCTGTTACAATTATTTCAAACGTGGTTATCAATACATTAAATTTTGTAAGTTCTTTAATGGCTTCGCCCTTTTCATTTTTGTAATGAAATTCATATTCTTGAATCATGCTCTTGCTCTG
This sequence comes from Heliconius numata, assembly GCA_016802625.1. NCBI lineage: Eukaryota > Metazoa > Arthropoda > Insecta > Lepidoptera > Nymphalidae > Heliconius > Heliconius numata. Next base: position 2,565,042 of record JAEBDU010000009.1, read on the forward strand.
CTGTGAGCCATGATAAACCACTACATTCATTTCTGTCCAGCCTTCAAATTCTCTTTGCCAATTAGGTATAGTTGACAGAGGAGCAATAATGAGAAAAGGACCTCGTACTCCATATTCCCACACTGAATTAACAAATGTTAAACTTTGTATAGTCTTACCTAATCCCATTTCATCAGCTAAAATACAATTTCTGTTATTGTGCCAAGAAAATAAGAGCCAGTTTAAACCCTCTAACTGATAAGGCCGTAAGGTGTTTCCACCCTTATACAATGGAGATTCTTTCAATTGGGTCCATTGATCAGCAGATGGACGTTTTTTAAATTTCCATTTATCTTTTGGAGGTAAATCGCTAAATATTTTGTATTGCTCTATTTTATCAATATCTATATCTTCTTCTAGTTCCCAGGTGCTATCTTCATATTGCAAACTTTTCCACTTAACTAGATAATGTTTCACAACAGTATTATTCGCCGGATCTTGGTTTTCAGACATATCTAAAATTCTTTCTACTTCAACATAATCAGGATTGAAAGGTTCATCATCCAGAAGTTCAAATATATTCATTTGTTGAGCTTGTTTTTGTTTAAACCGTTTTATTTTCGAAAATATGCGTTTATCGCCTTTATAAAGCTCTTCTTCAGTCTTCCATTCACAATGTAAATATGAGAAGTTTCTATATTTCACATAATATTCTTCTACATCTACTATTATAGGTTTAACAACTTTATTTTCAGTCATTTCTTTATCCTTCTCAGTATCTTGTATATTGATATCTCTTTTCTGTACTTCCTCTTCTGGGTTATTAATTTCATTATCTAAATTTTCATTATCTTTCGTTATTAGCTCTGTTTCACTTGGAATTATACCTTCTGGATTTTCATTCAATGTTTCCAGATTTTCATTAGCTACTTCATCGTCTCGTTTTGACAAACCATCATTAGATGGCACTTCTATTTTAATTTCTCGTTTTCCCATCCGACATGCCAAAACGTGTTGCACAATCATAGAATCTTCTTCAGTTGTATTGACATACATATAGTTAGGTTTCGGCATCATTTCCGGTCTGTTAACATCTTTGGTTTCAAGTCTTAAGTCATCAAAGTCTTTATCTTGTTTAGGATTAGCCATTGTGAATTCATCGTCCGATAAACGAAGAAGAACATCATCTGTATATTTTTTACGTTGAGTATTTCTAGCTGATCGACGTTTTAAGCTATCGTCACCCTCCGGAGGTGGTGACGGTGGTGGTGTAGACATAAGATCATCAGGTTCACCATCGGAGTCAGGTATTAATCCACCGCGCCGTTTTCTTTTTCCACTAGGTGTTCTTTTATTTATAACTTTTTTACAACTTCCTCCACCCAAAGACCTCTTCTTGGAAGACTTTCTCTTTAGATTTGACGGATCAAATTCGTCTTCCTTGTCAATTAATTCTTTTTTTGCTTCTGCTTCCTCTAATAAATCTTTTATTGCTATTTTCGAAACTGGTATATCATCGAAATCGGTTACATTTGTATCGTCCAAAGTTGTTGTATCCTGTATCAGTGATATATTTGATTTTAATGTTTCATTGCCAGCAATACTGTTGTTGAAACTTTCATCAGTTAAATTATCTGCATTATCTTTATCTAAAAGCTCATTAAAGGTTGTTGTATCAGCATGGATTTCAACTGCTTTTTTAGCATTCCTTCTTCTTTTTGGTGCGTTGGGATCTTTTGGTTCTCGTTTCTTTCTTTCTTTTACTGGTTTGTCACCCACTTGTTTTGCAATTTTTAATTCCTTGGGAACGCGAGGTTTTCTCTCCTTATTCTTACGCGGCGCTCGTGGTTTCTTAATTTTTCCACCTGTCATCTCTTCTATAGATATTGCACTATCTAAATTCGTAACATCTTCACTTACTTCTGCATCTATTTCAGAGTTACTTTGTAAGCCTGTACCAGCAGTTACGCAATCTTCAGATACAGGTAGTTGATCAAGTGGTTGTGACAATGTTATTAGTTTTTCTTTTTTAGCTCGTGGTTTTCTGGGTTTAGCAGGACCTTTACCGCGTCCACGACCTGTAGTGCTTGTGACTTGTGGACTTTCAACCATTTTTGAGCCATAAATAGGATTTTGTAATAAGCAATTTGGTCCTCCATTACATTTATCATTTGTTTCATGTTGTTGTAGCATGGATAATCTTTCTTGTAAGCACCTAACTTTCTCTTGATTTTCGTTAGAAGGAGGTAAACAATATATCTCTTGAATTTGTTGTTGCAAAGATGCTCTTTCTTGATGGTGTGATGTTGGATACATATTGGGATGAGGCATGTTATTAGAACCCATTATTATCATATTTGGATTAAGGTTATGTGATATATTAGTCAATACATTTGGTTGACTCGGAATATTTGGACCTAAATTTCCATGAATATTTTGTGGATTTATAGGCATTCCCACTTGAATGTTCGATATTGTTGTAGGAGTATTTACCTGAGCACCAATAATATTACTTGGTGAGTTATGAATGGCTTGTGGAACATTTCCTAGCATATTTGGAACATTAAGAGGTAAGCATGGCATATTATTTTGTGAATTGTGAGGTATACTTGAAGATACAGTGTTAGTTATATTTGCATGTTGTATAGAATGAGGAACTGGAACATCACTTTGTAAGTTTTGTAATGTTGGGGATGAACCCTGTGGAATAGTTGCTGTTTGAAAATTTGTAGTAGAGTTATTGTGACTTTGATTACTTGGCATACTATTTGAAATACTTTGCACAATACTCGATGATACTCCTTGGGGTAAAATATTTTGCATATTTTGAAAGGTACCACTTTGATATGTTTGATTTCTAGAAACATTGATGTTTGTCGTATTTTCATATTTATTGTTTATTGTATTTACTACTGGTGGTGTATGGGCCAAATTTATACTAACTTGCGCAGTATTATTTGAAGTATGTTCACTTATAGTATCTACTTTGTTAGGTGCACTTGACAAAAGAGAACTTTGACTTAAAATAGACTCATTGGCGTTGCTACTAATACTGTTGTTTTGCTTATTAGTATCAATTTGTACATTTTCTGATTTGCTTTCATCATTTATGGGGATATCATTTTGTTTAAGTTCCTCTTTTGAGTTACCTAATGTTTCAAAAATTCCATCTGTAGAAAGTTTATTATGATTTAAATTTTCCTTGGGCTCAACAGGTTCAGCCGAACAAATTGCTGAATTAGATATAGTTGATGTAGTAATTGTAGGGTTATTCAAGCTAACCGATAATCCATCTTTAGGAGTATTTGGTAAAAATCCAAGTGATGGTGTCTTCTCGGGTCTTCTTTCTGTATCAGTCTGATTTTTATCTAATATTTTATTACTGTTAGTTACTATTGGAACTGCAGGAACTTTAACTTGTTCTTGCTTTAAACTAGACATAGCTGGAGTATCCAAAGTTTTTGGAGTTTGATCAATGGTGTCCATTTGCATTGTAAGGCTTGTTGGCGGAGTTATTTTATTTTGAGTCCATTGATTTGGAGATGATACTATGTTATGTCCTATTGCTGGTGAAGATTGATTTCTTTGAAATGAATACTCCCCTGTAGGTGGTAGAACCATTTGTTCCAGCGCTTGTAGTGTATTTTGAGATGGAAAAGATGCGGGAACAGGGGGTCCTGTAGATGGAGGTGCTTGTATATTTCGAGAGCTGAGTGGTGACGCACTGGGTCCCTTTACAGGAGACATCACAGGTCGTGGTGATACTTGAGGCTGTGATTGTCTCGGCGACATCTGTGCTCGTGGAGACATTTGTGGTGATAACTGTGGGAAAGGTGGTCTGTATTGTGGATTTCCTGTATCCAGTCCTGGCTTGACAGATCCATACTGGTTAGTGACATTTACATCAAGAGGATGTTGTACTTGATGAGGTTGGTAGTTGATTGGTACACTATGATGAGGTGAACCATAAGGCATTTGAGATGATACAGCATGGGATGGCCCAACTGTTGATGGTGGAACTTGTGGCTGTCGTGGAACATGATGTAGAGGTGAAGGTCCTGCATGATGCATATGTGGGTTAGGGTGGCTTTGAATTCCCGGGCCCAAGCCTGCTGCATGACTCGGCATACTTTGATGGGGCTGGTGTTGCTGTAAAGAGCCATGACTCTGTTGATTGTGAGGTATTCCATACTGGTGTGCATTTACATCCATTTGCTGGTGATATGTGGGATGCTGAGATATTCTGGTTGCAGATGGAGGGTGCATTTGTGCATAATTTGGGTAATTCTGAAAGCAAAAGAATAATACAATTATAAAATATATTTTAGATTTTCTATATTTATATGAAAAACCAATAAAATAGTCTCAAAATTTACCTGTTGCTGACCATATAGTTGTTGTGATGGTTGAGGAAAATGAGGTTGTCTTGGAAGATATGCACCATTTTGTGCTTGTAAGCCTCCTATGCCAGCACTCTAAAAATATTATAACTTTATTAGTAACATAATGAACTGAAAAAAAATAATAAATTTAAAATTTTATTATGTTTACCTGTTGTGGTGGGTATTGGTGCATCTTTTGTTGATGTTCATATGAATGCCTATATCCAGGTGTAATGGGTGAATATCTATTTGCTCCTGGTGCTCCAGACCATACACCCATGTCTCCAATACCTTAAAATTTTATGATAATAAAATAAGCAGGGCAAAATTATTCTAATATTATATATAATTCCAGTAAATATATACATACCTTGTTCAGGTATTGTGTACATTGGTTCTGGTCCTGGATGATAGCCAGGGTAGGAATGTGATGGATGAACATGGTGTGATGGATGAAGTGGTGCATGCGGGGGCTGTGGTAACCTAGGTCTCGGAGGGTATCCACCATAATCATGATATTCTGGTCCAGGTGGGCCTGCTCCGGGATTCGGAACTGATTGAGAACTACTAGGTATACCACTAGCACCCCCACCCCCAAAAGATGCCAGTTTTTGTATTGTTCCTTCTTGTGTCACACTATTAGGATTATAAGGTTGCCTGTAACTATAGAAATTTAGCAATGACATTTGTAGACATGTGTTTATATTTTACTTAATATAATGATTCAATTTACCTATTGTCCGAAGTATCTTTATTATCTCCTGTTACTCCAGATGTAGAGCTACCAGCAAAGCTGTCTGTTCCTCCGAGATCAGTAAGTCCTTCCAACATACCGCTTCCATCATCACCAAATAAGTTATATGAGTCCATCACTCAATTAAGAGTGAATTAAAATAAGATTGGATTTAAGATTCCAGGAACTAATTAGATGACCCATTTTATCTCTGAAATATCAACAACTTAATATAAATTAAGAAATTTTTGTCCATCATTTTGGCATATATTTAAAAAAAATATGTAGCTTACTTTAACTAAAAAACTTAGATATAACTAAAAAACTTAAATAGAGACCTAACACACATTTGAAAAGTAATATTTTAATTCCCAATTTTTAAATTCATAAACAATATTTTGGGTATTTTATTATTTTCAAATAAACCAGTCATTGCAAGTGCTTTTGTAAAACATGGACATTATTGTCGTATTAAATGAGTTAGATATGCCCATGTGCCAAGGTCTAGACTTAAGAAAATATCAAAATAGGCTAGACCAGAAGTCTAAAATTCTATGAGCAATTTCATAATGATACATCATATTAAATGTATTTTATGACACATTGCTGAAAAATATTTATCAGCTAAGACATTTTTTTTAAACTGTTGATTTCAATATTCTCATACTTTGAGTATGTGTTTTAGTTAAAAAGTGTTTGTAGCAAAGACAACAGCTACCTAAATAACTGCACTATTACATAGATATTTTACTTACAGTCACATATTTAGTATTTTATTTTATCTCTATAATAGTATTTTATTATAACATATCAATACAATCATAACCATAAAGTTATTTCATATTTGGTGCATTAAATAAAATGAAGTAAAATGTTAATATTTTCTAAATATTTTACTTCTATAAAGAACATGAATAGATAAAGAGTAAAACATATTTTTTGCAAATACATACATTTTTAATCCATATCAGTAAACAACATTATATTATTTAAATTAAACTTTAAAATGACTACTGAAAAAAAATCTCAATTATGCACTGTCCACCCAAATGTGTGATTATGTCATATAAGCAATATATACTATAGTAACCTATATATTTAAGATTATTTGTGTAGTATGATATTTTTATACAATCTTCCTGTATGTTATAATACAATAAACAAAAAACATTTTAATATACAGCAAAGTGACTTTCTACTCTTTCTAAAATACAGATATATATATATATTTTTATTTATACATAATATGAACACTGTTTGAATCATTTTAATAGTTTTGTGTTTAATTGATTATGCTGAAGCATAAAATTCCTTGTCCATTTCTTACCTTAGAAACTCTTCGTGATGCATTTTGTTGTACAACCAAGGGGAAAAGCTATACGCTTATGGCTATAACATAACATACAGCGCTATAACTTCTCCCGTTCAGTTATACAGCATAAAATGTACATCTTAAATAATTTAGTACAAAATTAAAGATTTGTAGGGTAGGGTAATCCTTAACCTAATAAATGTCTCGGTGAATATGTTGCCTTTGCCTACAGTAACAACCATGGATATTATAAGTAATACTTTAGTAGAGATAAGAATGCATACTTAATTTGTACACAAATAGTTAATTAGTCAGCAATTTTGAATATTTAAAACATAATAAGTAATAATATAACATCCCAATGCAATTTTATTTCATAACAAGTTATACTTACTGTAAGCGCCACACAATACGATTGATCACAAAATGGATACCATATTTCAAAGAACCGAACGCTATTAACAAACAAATAAAAAATAGCCTTTTATAACTTAATCTGTCTATATTATAGATAGTAATGATTATTTATCAATTGTTAAGATTTAAATCAAACAATTTGCAATTTGTCTCACAATATTTAGATCATTATAAGCGTAGCCACTACACTCCGTCCATTTTGTTTCTCTTTGCAACTTGAGATTTGAGTTGAGACTGCGAACAGTGCTGCCAGAATTCGAAAGTATTTAATTTAGTCCTCGTAAAATAAATAGATACAGAACGGTGCTATTAAATTTTGCTTATAGATTTGATTTAATCTTTGTGGCTTTCATTATTTATTTTTGTGTCTTCAAGTTTTTCTCATTTGCTTGGGTTGGCATATACTACATTATTTTACTTAATATCGTAGCAAAGTTATTATTTGTCTAAGGAGAATGCGGAGTTTAGACCAAGGAAATGAAAAGTCGTTGTCGTCAATGATTTGATAAGATAATTTCTTTACATGCATAGGTATTAATAGTTTTCTAGAAAGGTAGTGAATATTTACTGGTGAAATATTTTAACTACAACCTCTAAAAGTTAATGTTGACTTTAAGGTGCTATTAACCAATCCATGCTCTATAGGCACTAAGTTAGCACAAAAACACGGTCTCACATTTACTTCACGAGCGTAATAAGTTGTGCTTTCCATTTTTTTTGTAAATTTTTTTTTTCTATAAAAATAAAATTACCAAATATCTGCTGAACCTCTGAACATTGCTGAAATTCAGTGGCTATAAATACAAACTCCATCGACGTGGTCGTATAATTATATTTCTTATAGAATATTTTCTTTGCTCTTTGCGTATCGATAACAATTATGGGTCATACTCATATGAGTGTTATATTACAATAGTTATAACAAATATAAGAAAATAGAATGATTTTTCATTCTAAATTTAACTATGCCTACCCCCTTATGATATGTGGATAGTCTACACATCAAAATTTAAAAAAAAATGTAAAGAAAAAAATTCAAATTCCATTATTTGTCCGCTTCTGTGGAATGTTCAGATTCGTAGTTCATAGTTTCAAAAATTTGTAATTTAAGTTATTACGCCCGTGTCATCGAAATCACACATATTTTCAGCGTAGAATATACTTGAGTTGATTTTTTAATTATAATTTCCAAAATGTGCTTCAGCCTTTTTACTATAATTTCTAATAAACTAGCTGTTACACGTATCTGACTCTTTTCTGTGGTCCAAAAAATCTGCATTTAAAAAATTTCTGCCATTTCCATTTCCATTGCCATTTCTCTATCCTTGAAACTAAAGACCATTGCTGATTTTCGATTGGAAAATCTTTTCTGTTGACATATTTTCTGTTACCTTAAATAACGAAATCTTAGCTTAGCTACCTTTTTTACATTGTTCAAGCCACATTGCCCTATTCAAAAAGATCTGGGGTGCACTAAAGCAATGAAGAGAAGAAAAAACGAAGACGTGAGACAAGTAGAGCTAAACAAAACATTGATCGACATTAATCATCATCACCAGCAGATGATTTACATATTAGCTTCACCGGCTGCGAGGCGGGAGCTAATAACTGCGACACAGTTAATATTTCTGCAGTTATTACCGATTAAAGTTGCTATTGTTATGTATAAAATATTAAAAATCAAATGAAAAAAATTATGCGTCGAATATCTTTCTCGAAAACCAATAATGATCTGGTCTCATATTTTTCCTGTATTAGATTAATCTATAAGAATTAAATGAGAGTGATTTTGAACAAATATTTCACTTTTTTTTTTCGTACACATTTAGGTCGCGATTTGTGTATGACCCTTATATAATATCATGTGTAAAGTATAAAAAGTAACAGAAATATATCCTATATTTTCAAATATATATACCAATGAAAGAACAAAAGATTTTTGTTTATATTTTTGAATTAGTTATTTAAAATTATATAATTTATTTTTTTATTTTTGAAGAAGTTTAACATTTTTACTATATTGAAATATATTTTAGTATAACATTGGAATAATCAATAATACAGTAATAAAAAAGCACTAAATATAAATAATTTATAAATAAATGACAAGTGACAACATTACAATACAAGTGCTTTTAAATGATAATTTGACAATTGATACAACGCGCGGTGTTGCTTTTAGAGCTTGTTAAATTAAATTCATACTTTGCACTTTGCAGATTTCATTCTCGGCATTGTATTGTTTTGGCAGTGTAAATAAAACTAAACCTCAATACTTCATATATTCATTCCATTTTACACCATTTGATTGAAATTTTTACGCTATTCGTGCTAGAAATCATTATATTCTAGAGAAGACTTAAAACAGCATCAATGATGAAATTAGTGGATCAGGTTGTGAGGAGTTTTAAGGTGGCAAAAGTGTTTCGAGAAAATACAGACAAAATAAATAGTATAGATTTTTCTCCCACTGGTGAAACTTTGATATCTTGTAGTGAAGACGATCAAATTGTAATTTATGATTGCGAAAAAGGAACGCAAATGATAACTGTAAACAGCAAAAAATATGGTGTAGACTTGATACATTTTACACATGCTAAAAATACCGCAATACACAGTTCTACAAAAGTTGATGATACAATACGATATTTATCACTCCATGACAATAAATACATTAGATATTTCCCTGGGCATACAAAGAAAGTTGTTACTCTTTGCCTCTCACCTGTTGAAGATACTTTTTTATCAGGATCGTTGGATAAAACTTTGCGCCTTTGGGATTTACGTTCACCAAATTGTCAGGGCTTGATGCACCTATCAGGAAGACCAGTCGCAGCATATGACCCTGAGGGTCTTATATTTGCTGCGGGTGTAAACTCGGAGAGCATAAAGTTATATGATTTGCGTTCATTTGATAAGGGTCCTTTTGTTACATTTAAATTGAATCAAGAAAAAGAGTGTGACTGGACAGGACTTAAATTTTCAAGAGATGGTAAAACAATGTTAATAAGTACTAATGGTTCTATAATACGACTTGTAGATGCTTACCATGGAACCCCACTTCAAACATTTACTGGACATCTTAACAACAAGGGGATTCCTATTGAGGCATCATTTAGTCCTGATTCACAATATATATTTAGTGGATCAACAGATGGAAGGGTTCATGTTTGGAATGCTGATACTGGCTACAAGGTGTGCGTCTTAAATGGGGATCATCCAGCTCCTATACAGTGTGTTCAGTTCAATCCCAAATACATGTTACTCGCATCAGCATGTACTAATATGGCTTTTTGGCTACCAACTATAGATGATGTTTAAATAATATAATATCAGTAAATAGTGGTCCCTTCTCTTTAGTGAATCGGTACTACTTTTGTAAAACATTTCTACATTGTAGAAAATCTGGTATTAATGTGAAAAATCTGTTGATACAACTAGTGAACATGGAACAAGAATTGTTTATTAGTACAATGACTTTTCAGGATAACTTCTTTTATACTAATTACAATTTCTTTCAACAATTATAACCAGCAGTGTTATGAGTGAATATTCCTAAGAGGCAAAATTGTGAAAATGTTCTTATTTTTTTACAAGTCTCTAAGTTAAAGAGCTCCAAAAGCTCCAAAGAAATGTCTATTCTTTTATTTGATTATATTATATGTGTAATATAATAAAAATCTTAAAGACATCAAGGAAGATATAGGCATGAATGTAAGCCTGAAGTAAAGAAACAATAACATATAAAATATTTTAAAGATAGAGACAAATAAATCACAAAATAATATTGTTTAATTTGTTTCTTTCTATTTAATTGATCGTTGTGATTTAAGCACTATTTAAGTTAACATTAAGCCAAGTAAAGGCATGTAAATTACAATATATTCCATAAGGCCCCAAGCTGTAAGCTCTATGGTGTAAACAAAATTAAAAACCTGATCTACAATGAAGTCTTAGTTGTTATTAATTTTGAATAATATTTTTTTCTTATAATACTTAATTATATAATCATCTTATAATGAAGAATTTAATTTTAAACAAATATTTGTGTAATGCTGATCATACATGGTACATCTAACTGCAGAGTAAATATTTATTTATATTAAAGGTCTTCAGGTCTGATAGATAGAATGCAGCATTGGGTTCTTTCCCCTAACAGACTATTGCATTTTCCTAATTGCACATAGGAATGTGGTATAATGATTATGCAGATTGCAGTTATCAAAAAACAAGTTTTTTAAATAAGTGTGAATTCACACATGTTCCTTAAATCCTCAATATTTATCATTCTATTATACAATTGGATAATAGAATGAGAAATAGAAAAAATTAAATTTGTCTTGTTTGTTAATTCCTTCACCATTTTGAAAATATATATCTTGCAAACAATTGGAAATAAAAATGGTCAAGTGCGAATTGGACTAGCCCAAAGATTTCTGGATCATAGATTAAATGGAAATACAACTTATAAAAGTTGACAAACTTGTAAGTTGTATGTTATGTTTGTGAGATATGAACAGTAACAATGAACCTTGTTTATAATAGTGAGTTGACGTAAAGCTTGATTTTTCTGTAGATACTCCAAGCAACTATAGACCTGAATAATTGATATTAATTACAGCTTAATACCTATACGCGATGTCTATTTTCTATTAATTGTATTGATAGACTGACAACAAAGTGATCATATAAGGTTTGTTTTGAGGTACGAACTACGAAACTAAAAATGGATGTAGGAACCTCAATCATCAATATCATGTCTCCTAGAGAAGCGTGATAGAAAAATAAAATACATATTTATTAATATTTTATTTGTTTTATTTCACATGGCTAGCCCATCACACACAATATTATTGTCAATACAATATTTGGAATAATTGTGTTCAATATATGGCCCCAAAAATTACACAAGTACACAATATTATTGACAATATGTCGTCGCAAAATCTAACGCAGTAGAGATGCCCTATATTAAAAAAACATCGATGTTCGACAAAAATCGAATCAACAAAGTACATATTTTCAATCGATTTTTCGATTGAAATACATACGTATTGACGATATTATTATACGTGTGTACGGTGTATGGATTTACTATATTTTATTACCATAAATACGTTCAAAAATACTTTCATCCAGGGCGCTAAGCACAGAACACATTTACGCTAAGTGAGAGTGACTTAAAAACAGCTTATGTCAGGTGTCAATATCACATTTTTTGGTTTTAAATTAATAATGTGAAATTGGCTTTCAGATGTCTGTGGTTTCATGAGTTTTAAATATTTTTACATTACGCGATTTTGATACCATGAGTTTGTGTATCACGAGATGAATAAAACCCACTGGAAGATAAAGAATCTTCACATTTTTTAAATAAAAGTAATAATCTTTTAATGTGTATAATTCACGATGGAATCGGGAAATTCTGCTGCTACAGACGAATCCAAAGATGCTTTTAGTTACATAAATGAACGGCCAGTAGATGATATATCTCTAGAATTTTTCTATAAACCGCACACCATAACCTTATTAGCAGTGTCTATTGCTTCTGTCATTTACACCGCATTCGTCAGGTATTTATTTATTTATTCAGTGGTAATTACATATATTTTACATTAATAATTTTCTTAATTCTAAATTTCTTATCCTAAAATGCATTACCTTTTATGGTGAATACCACATGCAACATTGGAGATTAATATACAAAAGTTTTTATGTTAATTTTTGGTAAAAGATATACATTAAGTTTAATAACATAAATTTAAAAAGGACAGGTTACTATTAGGTATTGTGTGAATATGATATTAGTGAATCACTTTTACTCTGATTTGAAAAATAATCTATTGCATATCATTAATAAATATTTGACCAAGTATAACCCATTTGAATTATTAGATGACTGTAAAAAAGATTTGTACTTGTATACAATATTAGGTGTGGATTTGGTTAACTGAAGTTAAATATATATTTAACTAATAAAAGTCTACTTTTCAAAAAGTTAATTTACATATTTTTTCCCCAGAGATGAAAGTAACACGCAAGAGAACATTTGGTCAGGAATTTGCTGTGTAATTTTTTTCTTTTTAATAGTATCAGTACTTACATTTCCTAATGGCCCATTTACAAGACCACATCCAGCTGTTTGGAGAATTGTATTTGGCATGTCTGTTCTCTATTTACTTGCATTACTATTCCTTTTGTTTCAAAGTTATTCAACAGTTTATGAAATAATGTATTGGATTGATCCTAACTTACGCAATTTTCACATAGATATGGATAAGGTAAGCAAAATGTTGTCTTCTTTGATTTTTTTTCTTTAATTTTAAATTTAGTGTGCCACTTACACACTTACTGGCTGATAAAGATTCCTGTAAGCAATATAGCAGCCATAATGTACATTTTGGTATACTTTTTTTATTCACTGTTGAGTTATACCTTAACTGTTAAGTTTCTTGCTGGCTTCAACGAGACAGTGGTAGCTTTGTGTTCATTTGACGATTGAAAATGCTTGTAAAAATCTATTTGAAGAAACAATAATTTGAATTGAATTTTTAATTAAAAAAAAAACTTAATTTAACACATTTTTCATATTAACTCACATGTTAAAAATTTTTTTACACACTTCAACATTTTATTTTATGTTGCGTTTGCTTTAATTTATAATATCGGTAATATCATCATCATCATAATATATCATTTTACATTTTCATTTAAATGTTAATAAATTTTTAAAAATAGATTGTATTTTAATTTAAGTTAACATCGTAATTTAAGTTTTTACAAATAAATAGAAAATGGATTATATGCACTATGAAAATGCTAAATATATACTAAAAAAGGGTGAAATATGCACAAAATATGAAATATCAAAAGAACATTTATTATTAGAGTTTACATTTATTTTTACAGTATTTTTAAACATATATTAATATTAGAATGACATTAAAATATAATAAACAAATAAAAAAATATACTTATTTATTACTAATGTCTAGTAATTGTATATACATATACAGAGTGTTTTTATAACCACTATCACCACCACCATGTGTACCACTTTAAATGAAATCACAGTTTTAACTACTCTATAAAAGCCTAATACAATTAAAACAAAAGAGATTTTGCCAAAAATAAAAAAGTTATATTTTCAAACAAAATAATTAATAAAATTATTAATTATAATGTTTTAAATTATTAATAAAATTATTAATTATTAAAAACGAAGCTCGCAGCATAAACCTACCAAAGGGACACCGCCGCACATACCTCATTCACGAAATCGAGTCGTAGGTATTGGCGGCAAAGTTCTTTAACCTGTACTAGTATTTTTGTAGTAGTGTTTACGTTATTGGTATCGTATATTCGTAATTGTGTCACACGAAATAGACTATGGATAAACATCATAATCAAAATCCTACATCTAAACTGTTGAGTGTTAACATATCTTAATAAGTTTTTAGGTATGAGTCTGTAATATTTTTCCCTATATGCTGCTCCCGTAAAAAGAGCCTGTATATATAAATAAATATGTATTATAACAATGTTTAATTTCAATCTTAATTTGTTACAGGAATATGCAGTTAATTGTTCTGACCTTAGTTTACCTAGAATCTGGTCTCATGTTGATGTTTTTGCTTGGGGCCACTTTTTGGGGTGGATGTTTAAAGCAATACTTTTCAGGCATACTGGCCTGCTATGGGCTATATCAATTATGTGGGAAATAACGGAAATTGCATTTGCTCATTTACTACCAAATTTTTTGGAATGTTGGTGGGATTCTGTTATATTAGATGTTCTTGTCTGTAATGGCTTAGGTATATGGTGTGGTCTTAAGATATGTAAGGTACTGGAAATGAGAGAATATAAGTGGGTCAGTATTAGGTAAGTTGCATTTGATTTAGATTACAGTTTTGATTATCCAAACTGAATCATTCCTGCCATACATTCACAAGAAACTTTCAGATGTTGATACTGATGTATATAAATAAAGTATAACTATAACTAGAGACTCCAGAAATCGGCCGAAAGTGGAGATCGGAGTGTCTTAACATAAGGTTCCCTCTACATACTCTGTTGCTCGCGGGCTAATTTTAATTTATAATATCTAAATACTACCTATACCTACCACCAATTTTTTATTGAGATTAGTTTTATGGGATATTTATTTTATTGTATTATATTTTTTATATTGTCTTACTATCATTTATGAAGTACCCAGTGAAAAAAATAAAACATAAGGCCACATGATTTAAGAGACTCACGGTCACCCACCCCAGTAATTTTACTTCGAAATTTTCACCCAAAAATTAAACACCCATCCCAAATATATGAAGATACGCTAATGTATGTGATGATTGAATATGTAATACGATTTTGTATTTTTTAGAGATATATCCTCTACAACAGGAAAAATAAAAAGAGCCATTTTGCAATTTACTCCAGTCCATTGGACTCCTGTAAGATGGCTAGATCCAACATGTACTTATATGAGATTTTTTGCACTTAGTCAACTTGTTGTATTTTGGCAAATATCAGAATTAAATACATTCTTCTTAAAACATATCTTTGAAATGCCACCATCTCACCCGCTGGTTATTGCAAGATTATGTTTGATTGGAGTAATTGTTGCACCTTCAGTAAGGTTGGTATTATTAATTTTAAATCATTATAATAAAAATGATTAGTAGGCACATATTTTATTAATTATTAATAAAATTTAGGTATTTATTATTTTCACTTGAATACTTAAATTTGTTTTGTATAAATATATTTTTATAAAATATAAAACATATTTTTTAATTCACAGCTATTTATAAATAATAATATATTTATTGCTTATATTTAAATACCAATTGCTTATTAATATTTAATTACAACATTAAATAACAAATACAAAGTGATGTCTTAGATTATCTCTCTGTTTTATACATAAATATATTTATAGTAAATATTAGGTAGGTCCTTACATATGAAATTGTCGTTTTGTAGTACTGACAACCACTTTAATCTGTGTAATCACAAAGGTTCTAGCCCGATAAGCATGGGAAAGCTGCACTGGTTTCTAATGAATTATTTTTAATATGATTATATTGCTTTTTATCTGAAATAGCGACACACCATTTTTTTTGTCTCCAGCCCTTACAGTAAGGGGGTTGTGGGGGAAATGACCCTTAGCGTTAATGTTTATTTTCTTAGTCCTTAGCGTTATTGTTTATTTTTTTTGGTTCAATAGATGAAGATATCTTTATGAAATTTAAATTCTAAGTGGCTTTGTATAAGCCTGTTAATATATAATTTTTTCAGAATTGTTGAGAAATTCTAAGCTTAGAAAAAATAGACGTTTATTTTTTGAGGGTGCTTTTATATAACACTCCGTTGAAAAAAAACATCATGCACAGAAATACAGTCATATAAGAATATCGATGTAGGTTGATGAGAACATATAGATTAGTGGTCAGAGCGCTTAGACTGTTTCTACAAGGCGCGGGTTCGACTCCTGCTTTGTAAAGATTTATGTTTTCCAAAAATTTTCAAATGTTTCATTTGCTGCATTTTTCAGGCAGTATTATACTTACGTAACGGATCCACGATGCAAACGTGTCGGCACACAATGTTGGGTGTATGGCGCCATAATGGTGACTGAATCAATGTTATGCATCAAAAATGGCAAAGAACTGTTTGGACAGGCGCAAGTGTGCAATGTGATTGTGTGGCTAGTCATACAGATCCTAGTCTCTATTGGCTGTGTATATGGTGTTGTGCTTTATCATGGATATTTTGAGGTAATATTCAAATCAAATCAAAAACACTTTATTGCACAAAGAAAATACAATTAGATTTGTAATTATATACATACAGTGCATAGGCGGCCTTATCACAATAAGTGATTTCTTACAGGCAACCTTCTTTTTTAACAAAACTAATAGTACGATACAATTTGGTGGCGGTTAACTTTGCGTAAAGATATTTTGTAATTTATTATATCAAACATATAAACATACATATTCATATTTATGTTATTTCTTTTTAGGGTGCCCTACCTTTTAAGAAAAAAAGGAACCCTTTTAAGATCACTTTGTTGTCTCTCAAGATAATTATTAATTTACTACTCGGCATTACTTTCGCTTTTTATATATCTATAGCAATATTGAAATGTAAAGTTTGTAGAAGTAATCTAAGTATGTCTATAGACCTGAATATCACTCAATGAAATATTATTTCCTAAATATATGTATATATTTAGTTGCTATATATTTAGTTTGAACGCCAAATTCACTTCATTAAAACTCTTAACGGTTATTGGCAAAAAGTTTTTAATACAAATATAAATATTTTGCAATAGTTTACTTTATCTTTAACATTATTTGACATTACTATTACGTATTGTTCCAGCCAAATAAAGAAGCTAATGTAAGTAGTCCGAAGAAAGAACAATAGAAAAAAATGTTTTTAGGTTAGTGTAATTTTATATATTGTATTTTATACATTGAATGTGAATAGTTTAAATTTATTTGTTATATAACCTGTGTAACTTAACACCACCACCGCCACCCATAAAATACGTCACACGAGTTTCATGTTCTTCTCTCATTTATCAGACGATAATTATATAATGTGAAGTCATGTATTTACCAATTTTACAGCTAGAAATTATTTAATTATAATATCACTTCCGAAATTTTATATAATATTTTAAAATGCTGCGCAGTTTTGTACACACCATGTTACTCAATGTCATATTTCGTCGAATCCGCTTAACGTGTGACGTAAGTAATGGATGGTCTTAGTTACATTATCTCATATCTAGTTTTATTTGTTTTTTGTGTCTAAAAAGTCATAGTCTGTCTGGCGTTCTACGCATCTAATAATCAGTGACCTAGTCTTTAGAAAATGACTTTATTTGTTTCAGATTAATCAGAAGATAAAATATGACTTTTAGCTAAATAACATTATGCTAAAGTGCGATAGCTTAACAGAAAAAAAAACAGCCCGTTCTTATCTACATTTTATAGTTCATGAATACTACGAATACGACGATGGTCATTCTATAATTTTAGGGCAAGTCGTGGCGCAGGGGCACAGGCGATAGGTTGTGGGGTCGATTTTCACTCGAGGAAATGAAATATTTAATATTTTCATTCCTTCGCTCTGGTATTGAGGCAAAGCGCGGCGTTCAGTTCTGTCACTCAAGCAATGCCTCGATAAAACGGCAGAAAACCGGGAATTGAGTGTCTTAACATAAGGTCCCTCTGCCTACCCTGCTGTGTGTATAATATTCAATAATTTCAAACGAATCCTAGGAAAACCTACCTTTACAATATTAAGATAAGTATTTTATAAACTTTACGGGAAAAAAAGATATCATAACGGTGTCTACAAAAAATCATGTTTATGGATTGGACTGAAGCTATTTATGTTACTCTAGTAAAATATTAAACACCAAATATTATTTATTACTTCAACACTAGTTACCTCGTATTTTTTAACACTTTCGGGAACGGCGGGAATGGTGGGTGACCGTCTCCAAGTCAGCATTCTGCTTGTCATATGAGTATAGGTGCTTGCGGCAAATGAATGGCCAGTTGCCAGTTTTATCTTAGGTGAAAAGCGGGATTTAGACAAAGTATAAATAATCAGTAGTTTTTATTTCTTATCTATTTATTATGTGATAGCACTATAAAATGTCTTTTTTAACGGGAAAACGACACTATACCTAAAACAATAACTGTTTGTTTTAGTTGTCTACTGTCTGTGTCTCTGTCTACTCCTTTACTAAGGCAGTTCAGGACTTTGAGTACCTACGTATCTTTGAAATTGTTATTAAGTACTTAATTAAAAATGATTTATCCCAGTGCACGGAAAGTCCCAGAAAAAGCGGGGGACTATAATTGACATCAGGACATAATTTTACGCTAAAAATATAGATGTTTGGTAATGTTGGTCGCAACCCTTTGTCGGGTTTATGGGGATCACTACGTGCGAGTCTTACATCGTCGACACCACCTCTACCGCTACCTCGTAGTTATTACCTATAAATAGTTAATTATTTACGTTTACGTAAACATTGCTCATTAAATATTGTAAGTTTGTATATGAATAAATTTAGACATTATAAAATTTAGACATTGTGAATATAATATCTTCCAAATGTATCTAAATTAAATGCATATTATATACATGTATACTAACGTTACTTAACAATATAAAGAACTTAAAACAATATGAACGCCCCCAAGTAAAGTCGATATTGATTTTATGTATTTTGTGGTGTTATAGCTAATTGTACAATGTGTTAACAGTATTAATGTTTGTGCATTACCGAATCTACAACTAATTTGACTAATTATTGTAGGAAATAAATGTAGCGGTGTTATTAGAGAACAATTTGTTTTTTAAATTAAGGAGACAAAATCTTCTATATTTAAATAAAATGTGTTTATTATGTATATCTTGGTTAAACAAATATAAGATTAAATTTTGTACCCTACTTCATATTGTAAAGCTAAAAGTCTATTAAGTACTATTTTTTCCATCTTTAGTGCTGTTTTTAAAAGATATTGTATTATAGTAATACCGTAGTCTAAAAATATCATATCATTAAAAAATAAGTACATATTACATTCCACTATATTAAAAGGTAAATGATTTTGGTGGTATTTTTAATAACGATCTCATTTGTAAATAGGTATAACAGAAACACTTATAACAATGGAGTAGGTAGGTACATCGTACATTATACAGTATCCTAATTTTAAATAAATGAATATCGACTTTTCTACCCGGGGAAGTCACAGCATGTAGTTTTGGTTGTTTTACGAGCGAGATTCATTAGAGCCCAGTAAATTTAGTTGATTGATAAATAAATGTTTGTCTGATTTATAAAATTGTTGCTGAAATATATTTTTAACATAAACAACTTGCGCCTCATACATTGTAATATGAAGGAAAGATAATGAAACATAAGCTTCATAGCTATAGATATTCTGGAGTTTTAAAATTAAAATAACAGTTACTATATTATGACGACCCCCTGCCAGATGGGCCGACGACATAGAAGTTGGCGGGAAGCGGATGGGTCCGAAGAGCGGAGGATCGAGTGTCGTGGCGAGAATTAGGGAAGGCCTATGTCCAGCAATGGACAAAAGATGGCTGTTGATGATGATGATATTATGTAAATAGAATTTTATTGTGGTCGTGAATAAAAATCTTAAAAAACAAACTAATGTTTTTATTGTCAATTTTTTAAAAAGTACTAGTGTAGTACTAGTACTTTTTAGTATAAGGTATGTGTATCTTGTACAAATACTATACCTTATATTATAATGTTATACAATATATTATCTTAATAAAATATACATTTTAAATTTACTTTTTAGGAAAATAAGATACTGCACGTCGTAACTTAAAATCGTCGTTACTGATGACGCGGAATAAAATAATTTACCGGGACTGTCAGTTTATTTTACATAACTGATTAATTTTACGCAAAACTTATTACTTATTAACTGTTCAACTTACACCAGCTTCACGCTGTATCCCGCACACATCAGGGAAGACAGAGGGAACCTAGTGTTAAGACATTCCGTTCCTCAATTTCCGCCGAATTCTGGACGCATTGTTGAGTGGTGGAACTCAACGTCGCGCTTTGCCTTGACACCAAAGCGAAGAAATGAAAATATTAAATATTTATTTTCCGCGAGTAGGAATCGAACCCTACAACCTGTCGCGTTTACAGTCACACTTGGTGACCCTGCGCTATGTCTGGTCTCAATATTCAACTTACCTACATGGATTTCATCGGTTTGAGTTGAAAACGGTTAGGGAGTATTAACTTAATATTTCGTAAGTGTAGTTTTATTTTAGGATTACTAAGAATAGTGAATGAAGGAACATCAAAATAATTCCATATTTTATTTATAACTAGAGACTCAAAACGAGGTTTTGCCCGCTTCAATTTATTGTTACATTATAGCTAAAGTACAATACACAATACAATTTTTTTACATAAACTGCAGCGTATGCGATATTCTGATGTATAAGCTAGTTAGTAATAAATATTACTATAGTTTCATCAAAATTAGTTCAGTAGTTTTTATATTTATAATATTTTATAATTAGTATATATAATAAATAATATAATATAGGACAGGCAGCAGTGAAAGATGTTGGAGGAGGCCTATGCCAATAGGCACACCCAGATAAGAGATCTATTATAGTGTGCAACAGAGTCGTTTGATCCTAGAAAACTTGTATTCTAATTTGGGAATAAAAGGCTTATTCAATATAATTAAACTAAAATCTATTTGTCGCCACACACAAGTTTGCAAAATCTTTTATCTTAAAATAATCTTATTTCACAATTCTTATGGAATACGTCAAGATAGATTAAGGTTATTTATGTAAAATTGTGTCGCTTGTTTGAGTTAAAAAACAAAGTCTTCTCTACATAAAAAAACTAAGTACCCAATGTTGTTTGTACCTAATTATCTCTGAAATTATTTTATTTACCAAATGTGATACATGATATTAATTAGCTATTATTTAATAAAAAGTTTTTATACTTCTGTTACAAAATGATCAATGTCATTTTTATTATGACAATTAAAATTTAGATACATATTATAAATAGAAGAAAAAAAAAATAAGAAAAACTGACCCTACAACCACGTGGGGTAAATAGCTCGGAAGAGAGAGGGGTTGTTAATTCTCAAATATCAATAAGTTGTCCAGAACAACAACCGCACGGGTAGAAAACATTTATATCAAAATTTTTGAATTTTGGATTGATAAGTAAACAATTTTGTAATTTATGAAGCAATTCTTTTACACGAAGTAAATCTTTGTGTCTAGATTGTTGTTTAAAGTAGGGTGCTAATTGTTCATCTGTAGCTAATCTCAAAAGCAATTCACTGAGTTCGTCTAAATGCCTCTCCAGTTTATCACGTTCTGTTTGAAAAATTTTTAGTTGATTACTTCTCTCTTCTTCTCGTTTTTTCAATAAACTTCTTTGCTGTTGGTAGAGAGCTACATACTCACATATTGTGTCTGTTTCGTTTTGCAATTGTAAAATTATATGTTCAAGCCTATGTTTCTCATCTGACAAGTTGGCAACTTCGTCCATGATATTCAAAAACCGTTCCTGAAGCTTTATCATAGCATCTTCCTTTTGTATGCATATATCATCTATAGATTCTGTTGAAATTTGCTGAAATTTCAATGGTGACAATTCTTCTTCACATTCTGGTTTGTGATCACAATGGTTATGGTTTTCTTCATGTGACAATTCACAATTATCTGTTGACGTTGGGTCTAAGTATGATTGTATTTCCTTGCCATCATGAATATATTTTTCGTATTCTTCTTCTTTGATTCGATACTCATTTTGCAATCTTATCATTTCATCATCCTTAGCTTTTAATTTATTTTGCAAATTTTTTAGATTTTCTTCAACTTCTGCTAATTTTAGAGCTAACCCTTTATTGAGCTGCTTTTCATGTGTCAACTTTTCAGTCAGTTCCAGTTTATCTTTTCCCTGAAAACAAATAATTTTGAATTTACTTCTCATCATTTTACTCTAAAATATGATAGTAGTATCATGGATATAAGTAGTTATTTCCATGCAAAAATGTAATTAATATATATAAAAACAAACCATTTTGACTATAATTTGTTCCAGTTCTTCTATATTAAGTTTTAATTTTTTATTCTGTTCTGTTGCCCTTTGTGCAGCTAATTTATCACTACTTATATCTGCAGAAAGTTTTGTAATATCAACATGGTCATGATTACAAATATTTTCATTAGAAGCGATGTTATCGTTTTCTTGTTGTAGAATTTGGAATTTTTTAACAACTTCTGCATATTGTGTTTGTAACTGATTGTATTTACTATTACTTTCCTCAAGTTGGTCCTGAAATATGTTAATAAATAAAAATACTTACAAATAAAGGGTAAAACAAGTGGATTGTACATAATTATTTGTAGTATAGTAATTATTAGTGTATTTTTTGTACTTTTAATAAAATGAAAGAAACTTTTTAATATTCAGGTAGTAATATATTCAGGAAGTCAAACTAAAATAGTCGACAGAGGTGGTCCAACTGCCAACGACTTTTACCCCGTATTTTATTGTCCGAATTTTAACCGTTTTGGAGATGTCAGCTGATTGAAGATTTTTTGTCTTATAAATCGATAAACGCCCGCTGCACGCACGAAAAAGCATAGCTCATAGTCACGTTCCGCCTGAGCCGAACGTGCAAGCGAGACCGCGGAGCAAGCGATTGAGAGGCACGATCGGCCTAAGCCTTGTATACTTGTAAGTAAATAGCACTAAGTAAAACAATATTAGAAATAATGAGTGCAAATAAATATTAATTTATCGAAAAAAAAGGTAATTTTCAAAAGAATTCCATTGTATTATACAAAATAATAATAATTAACTTGATTTTATTAAAGTATGCAATTTGTCATCAATGTTTTCTTTTAATGTTAACAGGTAAAATTATCGTCTATAAATCTTATTTTATTCAGCTTATTTAAACAATCATTTCCAAATATTTTCCAAATTACTCAGACAATAAAATGGTCAAGAAAAAATATTTTGCGGGTTTTTCATCAACTTTTGGTGTATTTTCTAATTTAATCATGTACCTTACATAACGCTGCCTAAATATATATAAAAGGACAAGTTTCTCACTGATTGAGGTAAGACACACACACGGCCGTAACCGCTGATGGTAGAAACATGAAATTTGGATAATGTTTATTTTCGTAATCTGGACATCTAGTGGATGAAGGGATTTTAAAAAATTTTAACTCTTAAGGTATGAAATAGGGGTTGCAAGTTTGTATGATTTTTTTTAAAATCAACTATGACTTTTATAAAATTTGAAATTCAGATTCATAAAAATATTTAACAGAATACGTGTTACACAGTTTGAATGTTTGAGAATTCATCCCTTAAGGGTGCAAATAAGGGGTTGAAAGTTTGTACGGAAAAATCTTTAAATTATCACCGATTATTATAAAGTTTGAAATTTAGACTCTTAAAAATATTTCATTGAACACGTGTTTCATGGTTTGTTCGAATTCCCCTAAGACCGCAAATAAGCAGGCGAAGCTGCGCGCCGCCGCTGGTTTTTAACAAGGTTACAAAAATTTTTACGTCAAAAATTTGTCACAAGTTGTAACTTTCAATTTGTGTGTTCTCAAAGTTTAATACAAAAACTATTAGACAAAGTACATATTTAAAAAACACATTATTTTTCCATTTAATAACAAATAAATGTTATTTTAATTATTAATTTAAGATAATGTAAGTTGAATGGCAGAACTTAATATCGTGCTTTTACCTTGGTACTAGAGAGAAATTAAAATTATAATTCTTTCCACCAAGTGGGAATCGAAGCCACAACTTTTGCGTTACAGTCACACACTTGCATTGCAATGGTTTGAACACATACAGAGGATAACATATCAGTATAATAGGGATTTATGCAGTCAGGTAGCAAATAAAAACATAGACTCATTAGTTTTATGTTTTAGAAAAGGTAAAATATTAAAACCTATATAATATTTAAATTATGTTATAAAATAAAATTTACCCACTTTAATATCTTGATAATCGTTTTCAATACTAGATGCAACATTTACATTACACATCTCAGTCTTGCTTTTTATATCATAGTTTTGCAAGCGTATTTCCATATCACTTATTTGGTCAATTAAGCTGCTTTCTCTGTTATATAAATTATCTAAATCTTTAGTAAGATTTTCACTTTTGAACATTTCAGATTTTAGTTGTTCATTTAATTCATAAACATAATGTTCATAATGGGACTGTATTTGGTCTCTTTCTTTCTGCAATGCTTCAATTTTTTGCTCTAAATTGATAATATTTTGCAATAAGCCACTATTTTCCTCTGAAGTTTTATTTTCTTGCCTTATATTTACTGGAGAATCATTTGTTAATTGTTGAATTTGAAGCTGCAATAGATCTAATTGGTTCTGATAAGTGAATATTTGATTCTGAAGCTGTGCATTTTCAAATTCTTTGGATGTTAGCATTGATTTTGTAAATTCAAGCTGTTCAGATAAATTATTATTTTCGTCCTTTAAAGATTGATTTAAAATGGTTATTTGTTTTGAAGATTCATTTTTATGATTAATTTCTTCAAGTGCAATAGAATATTTATTTGAAATATCTGTGACATCAGATTGTAACGATGTCAATTTTTGCTTACAGATGTTATGATTTGTTACTTCTAATCCATGTAAGTAATCAAGATGTGCTAATTTTTCATTTAAATCACTAATTTGTGTTTCAAGATTAGTTCTATTTGAAATTAAAATTTCAGCAATGTTAATGTCAGATTTTACACTGAAGTCATTTAAATTTTTGTTGTGGTACGAATATTCAGTTTCACCATTGGCAGAAGAACTGTGATCTACATTAACGTTGTCAGTATTTTTTTTCATATTATCATTTACATATTCTTGTACATTGATTGTATGACTTAATTGAGCAGTTACTTCGCCTCTGTGACTCATTGTAGATCTTTTTTCTTGGTGATCTCTTAACTATAACGACAAGATACAATTTTTCTTGTAAAAAGTCAATTCAAAAGTAAACAGCTAGATAATAAAACTACTCAAAGTGTTTGCCTTACCTTTTTACGAGCTTTTGCCAATTTTTCAGCTCTTTCATCCATAGTGCTCGAAAGCTTTTTTAATAAAAAAACTAATGGAAAATATAATAAAATATGTTAGTTATATTGCTATAAATCACTCGGTTTACACTTTACAAATCACAATCAGAAAATTGACATTTGATATTTGACAAGGACAACTCACAATTATATTTTTTTCTCTATTACAAAAGTAGAAAGTCTTAAGTATTTCTATATACAGCTACGTCCTCAATTGTTTAAATAATAATTTGTACTACTATAATGAAATGATTTTTATAATATACCGTACCATATGTATTATATTATAAAAATCATTTAATTATAGTAGTTAAAAGTTTTTTTATATTCGATATTATTCTCTATTATATAGGTGGATTCATAAATTTAAAAATAAGTATAGATGGGTCATACACAAATCGCGACCTAAATGTATAAAACAAAAAGAAAAGTGAAATATTTGTTCAAAATCACTCATTTAATTCTTATAGATTAACCTAATACAGAAAAATATGAGACCAGATCATTATTCGTTTTCGAGAAAGATATTCGATGCATAATTTTTTTGATGACCACAGAACGGATACAGTTGTACAGAAAAGTATAAAGTATTAGTGCTACATGTATTTGATTGGTTTCCTACTTCTAATAATAATCGTATTGGTTAATAACGACCTTGATTACGATATGACATCAATATTGTCACGAAAAAATTAAAAAAATCTAGTAAATGTCAGATTCATACAGCAGATTCCTTCAGTCTTAAAAATGTAAGGTAATAAATAGAAAAAAAAATATAATTTCTTACAATTACTGAGTAGCAAGTATATTAATCCATGTTTTCTTATCATTATTTGTTTGTTCATAATAGTTTCAGTAATTTTCTGCATAACTCAACGGAACTAAACATAAAATCTTTATTTAAACAATGAATAAATTTATAAATAATGTTAACGTAACGATAATGATACTGTAACAAATACTAGTCTCTTAAAACAATAAGAAAGAGTCCTAATCAAACTAAACAATATCTATTCATTAATGAAGGGCCTAAATATCGCCTGAGTTATATCGAAAAAAATTGATAAAATTAAGTTTTCTTCGTCATTTTCAAAAAACTTTTTGTGTCTTAATCAGATCTTTAAGTAAGGGATCATGTCTCAAATTTGTAGAAATAGAAAAGATAGATGTTGTCTTAAGTTGTAGCGACTGATAATTAACGAGTAGTAAAGAAAGACCCAAGTGTGTAAATAAAGTTGTATTTTTAATCCACCAAAATGGATTGGTTGAACTTTTGATCCATATTTACAACAGTAATTTACAGAGAATAATAATAATAATAAAGCCGCAGGATAGCTTGTGGGGCGAGCTGTTGGGGAGTGGCGACCTCACGGACCTGAGTCCTCCGGAGAGGAATTGTAATCTATCCCCCGCCTCTGGCTTTCCTTTATTGGTCGGCAGAGTGGAGCGCAAGAGCTATATGATCGAAAGGATGGAAGTGCTCAAACGTAATGTGTAATAACGGGGAATCCCGCTCACGAGCTCCTCGTGATGGTGAGCTCTGCTGCTGCTTCTCTCTACACCCTTAGCCGACCACCCTGATGTTGCGCCCGAAGCATTACGCCGCTTTGTGGGGGCCCATCTAGTGGGAGGCGAGTCACCGTCCACCAACCATTCAATTTGAGACTATTGTAAAGGCGGACGTCCAGTAGTCTCATCCAATAGCCAGTCCATTCAAATTCCATTCCATAGTCCTAGTTTAGATTTCGATATTTTCCATAGTTCCGCATTAACCGGCGACCATCTCTGGGCAATTACCTGTGGTTGCCCAGCGATGGATCCCGCGTGCGTCACAGTAAAACATTTGTATATTCTCTTAAGGACCTCTACGTGTTGGACCTGTGTCCACACGAAAGCCTTCCAAAGGACCTGGTTCTTTTGAACCCGTGAATCTTAAAAGAGAAACATAATAATAATAATAATATTTATTAAATTCATATTTCACACATAACAATAGCAACTTTAATCGGTAATAACTGCAGAAGTATTAACTGTGTCGCAGTTATTAGCTCCCGCCTCGCAGCCGGTGAAACTGATATGTAAATCATCTGCTGGTGATGATGATCAATGTCGATCAATGTTTTGTTTTATAGATATAATGGCACATTATTAGTTAATAATAGCATCTTGTTTAGCTCTACTTGTCTCACGTTTTCGTTTTTTCTTCTCTTCATTGCTTTAGTGCACCCCAGATCTATTTGAATAGAGCAATGTGGCTTGAACAATGTAAAAAAGATAGCTAAGCTAAGATTTCGTTATTTAAGGTAATAATTTAAACCACTTGACACTTGTAAAATGCTATATGTTTAGTATAATCTGAAACATTAGTCTACATTTAATTTTACAAGATATATACGATATATTGATTTTATTTTGGTTATTTTAAAATAGCAAAGAAGCTGTTAGTTTAGTTTTATAAGCGCAAGCTTAAACAAATAAACAAAAAAATGATTTTGAGATTACAACATATATTTTTATTATTAATAGTATTTTATGTGGACATACATCTTTCCTGTGCACACCTAGAGTAACAGAAAATATGTCAACAGAAAAGATTTTCCAATCGAAAATCAGCAATGGTCTTTAGTTTTCAAGGATAGAGAAATGGCAAGTGAAATTTCAAAAATACTCCTTTAAAGCCATTGTGCCTATATAATTACAAATATAAGTAGCACATACTTACCAAAATACACTAAAAATAGGAAAGATGCGTTGATCTTTAACAAAATGAATAAAATACACGATTCTTTTTATTGGAATATAAAAATACACATCCGTCTTGCATAATGGGTGTAAGCAAATTATAGCTATCTAATATTACCAAATTAAAAGATATTACATTTAAGGTAACTTTAGTAGAATTTTTTTAAATGAAGACTTTTTGGACCACAGAAAAGAGTCAGATACGTGTAACAGCTAGTTTATTAGAAGTTATAGTAAAAAGGCTGAAGCACATTTTGGAAATTATCATTAAAAAATCAACTCAAGTATATTCTACGCTGAAAATATGTGCGAAAATATGTGTGAAAAATTTCGATGACACGGGCGTAATAACTTAAATTACAAATTTTTGAAACTATGGACTACGAATCTGAACATTCCACAGAAGGCACAAATGATGGAATATGAATTTTTTTCTTTACATTTTTTTTTAAATTTAGATGTGTAGACTATCCACATATCATAAGGGGGTAGGCATAGTTAAATTTAGAATGAAAAATCATTCTATTTTCTTTTATTTGTTATAGCTATTGTAATATAACACTCATATGAGTATGACCCAGATAGACCATCTACTAGAACTAAACTTACAAATACATAAAAATATATATAGGTAGTTATGGTAAAATCTATGGCCTGTACTACAGGCCCTGTAGCCAACTGTCAGTGTCAACTGCCAAGTTCTCATCTCACTTTCAAGTTTATCAGTTGTATTAATTATTAGTATCAGTATATTATATATTTATATTTTATATTATATTATCCACAGAGCAGTTTCCACTTTCTAACATATTACATACTACATACTATATGACGTTATTCAAGGGACATAATTATATTCTATTATCTCAGTATCAAGAAACTTAAGTATTAATTAAAAAGTAAAAAACACTGAACTGAACTTAGTTGAAACCAGAATTGTGATTGGGCCACAATTATTGGTAGCTTTTAGATAATAAGAACCGTAATTTAATATAAAATAAAACATTAATTTGTCTTAAGACTTTCTACAAATTCAGATTCAAATTCATTCATTCTAAATATTATTCATTGGAATGGAAAGTAATCATTCTTCAATATTGTAAAATTATATATTCAAAAACATTTTTTTAATTTTTCAAAATATTGTAATAAAATTAATTATTTAATGCAATTATGAGTACAAAAAACATTAATTATAAGAAAGCTTCTGAATATTGGGCTGAAATTCCACCTACTTTAGATGGAGTCCTTGGAGGTTTCGGATTTATATCTGACATAGATATTGATGGTTCAACTTTGTTTTTAAAATCAATACTAAATGTAGATAATGCCCCAGGTACTGGGATTGCTCTTGATTGTGGTGCTGGTATTGGTCGAATCACAAAATATTTGTTAGCTCCTCATTTTGACACAGTGGATATTATTGAACCTGATGAAAAATTTATAAATTCTATTTCGGATTTTGTTGGTGAATATAAAGAAAAATTAGGAGTATTATACAAAGATAGCTTACAAAAATTTGAACATGAGAGAAAATATGATATTATTTGGAACCAATGGGTTCTAGGTTATTTAACAGATACTGATTTAATTACATATCTTATGAAATGCAGGTGAACAAGTTTTTAATATTATACTTAGAAATAGAAATTTATTTATACATAATCCATTTATTAACCTGGTAATACTGATTGCCTTTCTATCAATTATTTTTAAAGTTATAGCCGTAAAATAGCCATAATTATAATGTCAGGCCATCGTGGCACAGCGGCACAAGGGTGTGACTTAAACTTGACGATTGTGGGTTTGATCCCAACTCGAGGAAGTGAAATATTTATTTATATTTATTGTTATTATTGTTATTTCTTCGCTCTGATGTCAAGGCAAAGCGCGATGTTGAACCTGCCACCCAACACGCAATGCCTGCAGAATTCGGCAGAAAGTGGGGACTAAAGTGTCTTAACCACTAGGTTCCCTCTGCCTACCCTGCTGTGTTCAGGATACAAGGATATGCGGATGCGTGAAGTGAATTTATTTTATAATGTTATGGTGACATAACATTTATTATTGAGTAAAGTTATAATATAATATTAAATATAATATATAATGATTCTTTTAAACAAGTAAAATCTTAAAAGTACTTCACATATAAGTATATTCACATATATATTTTTTTAGGGATGCTCTTTCCAGTAATGGTGTATTAATAATAAAAGAAAATGTGACTTCATCGGGAAAAACAGAAGTTGATGACACTGATTCTTCTGTTACAAGGCCTTTAAAATCATTTTTAAAAATTTTTAATGCTGCCAAATTAAAACGAATTAAACAGTGTAAGCAAACAAACTTTCCTACTGGAATATATCCTGTTTACATGTTTGCCCTTGTACCTAATTAAGAAAATACTGTAATTACATATTTATATCCAATAAATATAAAACAATTTGATTTAGCATTTTATTAATTATCAAACTACCCAAATTTAATTAAATTAATTAACATAATATATTTCATATGATTTTACTTTTATATAAAAAGAAATTATGTAATTTTTGAGTATAGTAAAAGAGCTCTCAAAATTTCTTTTTAAAATTACAGCCAGTGAAATTAGTTTTATTATATTTGATTTTATTAATAAAATTATGTTATTAAAGTAAAATATCGTTAAATATATATATTACAGTGCAATCCCGATTTAACGATACTGAAGGGAATCAGAAATCACTTGTTATATCAAGTAACTTGTAAGGATGAGGTTTGTTATACAGAGGTCAAGAAGATCTACTATTCGTTTTAAAAAGGTTAAAAAAAAAATGATTTCAGGTTTTTTGTATATCAGCCATTGCAAACTTTAAAGCAACAGTGTCAAATAGCAATGTTTACATTAGTGAATATTGAATTTAATATGAAATTGGCTGTAGTAAACTGATAGGATGCATTATGTAAAGGTTATAATTTAATGAAATTCGTTATATAGAGGTAAAAAATACTTTCTTTTTATATTATGCAAGATTGAAAATTCGTTATAATTTTTTTTATGAAATATTTTAAAATCTATACTATTGTGCACTAATTAAATCGTTACGTTCGGGTTCGGTTCAGGAGGGATTTAATTATTTCTTATATTTCAGCTGTAATATAATGGTTGTTCATCAGATTATCTTCAGTTTTTATGTTTCATTGGAAAATGCTCATCAAACATAACAACTTTCGTTGTGGACGTTTAGCTGGATCCCTACGGTTCTATATCAGGTGTGGAAGTCTTCAAAATCAAATATAGCCTAGATCCTGCCCAGAACTAATAGCTATACAACAAAAAAGTTTCAATCAAATCGGCCGAGTAGATCAGAAGATGTGCGTCTACAAAATTAATTATAATTAATGCAAACTAAACATTCAGTCTTTGGTAATATTATTGTTGTTTACAATAATTATTGTTGATTATGATTATGCCGCGGTTTTCTTAAATCATTCATCAGTAGAAATTAGTATCTTATAAATTCTTCTGATATATATAGCGATATTCGTTAAAAACCAATAATCATAAGGCCGTCATGGCGCAGCGGCACAAGGATGTGACTGTAACGCGACGGTTCTGGGTTCCGATCCCCACTCGAGGAAATGTAATATTTATTTACATTTATATTTTCATTTCCTCACTCCGCTACTCATCATACAATGCCTTTAAAATTCGGCATAAAGTGGTATACGGAGTGTCTTAACACTAGGTTTCCTCTGCCTACCCTGCTGTGTACAGAGCAGACACTGTCAGCTACACTCTGTACTGCTGAATACAGAGTCAAGCTGACAGTGAATAATAATCATATTAAACTAGGTTTGTACCTACTACTGTTAGTAAAATGTTACTATTGTTAGTAAAATGTTTAGTAAATCATTTGACGTTCAAAAATGAAGCAACAAACTTCTTATCTATATATATAATAAATCAGTAAAAATATTTTGTCTGTACATTTCACAGTGGCGTAGCTAGGGGGGTGCGAGCGGGGCGGTCGCACGTCGACGTCGACAAAGTCGACAAAGTCGACGATTAGTGTGTTTTTTCTTTGTTTTTTAGACCTTATACCATTTTAAAGGGCATCAAGTCCTCTAAGCCGCACCGGGCATCAAAAGGAAAGGGGCATCAAAGTCGACGATCACTTTGTTTTTTTTAGAACTCAACGTCCACGATTACGTTTTTTTTTTTAGAAGACAACTGCGTGGACTTTTTTTTTTTTTTTTTTTAGAACTCATCAAGAGAAAAGAGGGATCAAAGTTGACGATAAGTTTGTTTTTTTTTTTTAGAAGTCATCAACAGGAAAGGGGCATCAAGTCCCCCGAGCCGCACCGGGCAGCAAATACCCTAGCTACGCCACTGACATTTCATATTTATGACAGAAATGGATAAAAGGACACTTAAAAAAAATAATAGGAAGCAAAAATATATTTTTTTAATTTATTGTCTGTCTGTCTGTATGATCACGCTAATCTTCGAAAGTACTGTACCGATTTACTTCAAACTTTCATCAATTGCTTTGTTTTAACTCAACATCTAAATTATATTTCATCAAAATCGGTTCATTAAAAAAAAGTTGTCGGCATTTGAATGAACTCAAGGCATGAGTTTGCCTGCAAATATAAAGCAATCCATATCTATACTTATACTTATTGTAAGTTTGTATTTGTTTGTGATAAATCTGTATTATTAACCGATTTTCAAAACAAGGAGGAGGTTCTCAATTAAATATTTTCGATTCGATATACGATTCATTTATTTACTTTGAATTCGATTTCGATATTGGATTATTCGATTCAATTTGGGTATTGCAATCATTACAGTTATTTTACAAAGAATGTTATAAATCCTTATTCAAATCAATAACATTACATTTAAGGCTGTTTCTGAACGAGTAAATTAAATTAGTCATGACATCAACACATATGACTGTCAGTCAATTCTGTTTATTAAATGAATAATCATGTAGTTCAAGCGGGCGAAGCCGCTGGCAGATCGCTAGTTTTGAATAAAATTATTTGAATTTGTTTAATTTTTCTAATATTTTTATTTAAATTACAAGTTTAACAATAAGTAGGTACACTGCAAGTTATTTATATGTAAACATAACATAATATATTTTCCATGATTATATTATATATTTAAATACATATTTTTTGAATTAAATATAAGGTAATAATCAGGTAAAAAGCAACTAGCTATCATATCTTCGTATAGGAGAAATATCAACGTTATAATTATTAATTTTAATATAGGTTCTTATATATTCGCGATCACTTTCTGTTAACAACGTCCAGCTTTCTAATTCCACTAATATTTGTAGACTCATACAACTTTGAATTAATCTTTCTGCAGACAATATAGTTAAAAAATCAGATTGCATTATGCGCAGCTCTTTCAAGTAAATTAAAGGGTTTTTATCTAATATTTTCAACATAAATTCATCTGTTAGCTGTACTGCTGTTCCAATTTGGATAAATTCTACGTTAAGACAATTTGTTAATAAAAATAATAATTGTTCGTCGCTAAATGTAGATACACATGTTAATTTTTTTAAATTACGAAATGGTAATATTTCTAAAGATTTTGTATACAACGACGTGTGTTGTATTAGAGTACAATTGTAAAATGTCAGAGTGTCAAGCAAAGGACACATTTGACTTATGTACATAAGTGCGTTTAAGTCTATCTGATCTACATGTTCTAAGTGTAATTTTAATAAATTACAACCTTTCACTTGCAGTACTTGTTTAATTTGATCCGCGTAGAAATCACAAGATAAAAGTTTTAAATCACTTAAGTCTTTTAATCCAATCAAAACCATTAGATCACTTTGTAAAGTGTTATGGAACACTGTCATGCTACTGATCGAAGGACACATTTCGACAGCTAACTGCAAGTGGTAGCTTGTAGCGTATCTACTAACATATACTTTTAAATTCAGAGGGCAAGACTCTGGACAATTAATATGAATAAATTCCAACACCTTGCCAATTTCGTCACATCTACCAATATCTTCTAAATTGTGACAATTTATCAACAGATTAACATAACCTTCCCATGTAACAAACGTATGATATAATTGAATACTTTTTAACTCTTTTAATTTACTTAAAATATTTATACTTTCATTTGTAATACATTTAGAACAAGAAACATCGAGTTTTCTAATTTTAGTACAATTTTTAGCTATACATCTCAGTATATTATCCGTACAGTCATAATTTATAAATAAATACTTAAGATTGTGCAACTGTTTCAATGATTGTACTATAGATTCTTCCATATCAGCAGTCTTCCAGCCACCAGAAAGGGAACCTAAGTTTAAGTACTCCAGCCCGGTGAGCATGTGAAGCTTGGAATAAAAGACAGACCGCATCATTTTAGGTATAGAATCAATTGAAACAAATGTGAAATTTTTTGTTAACAAAACTTCAGTCATCTTTATGATGACGTTCATTTGACTAACGAATTTTCCCATTGAACCACGAAAACCCAGTGAGTGCTTAGTCTTCTCTAATAAACCAGATAGGGATTGAATCGCTTCATTGGCAAATTTGTCGTAAAGCATCCACGGTACATGAATGTATAAATATAGACGAATATTTTCAATGTTACAATTAAGGATTGCTTGTGCTTTGTCAGGATTATTTTGAGCTAATAAAGCAGTTGGAATCATGTGGATTTCTGCTTGTTTAGCTACCCACTCTCCTAGCTTTATAAGAGACAGTTTCTCTAACTTTTTAGGTTCTTTGTGCCTTGTCATGATGTATCTGTAATATCAAAGTACAGGACAATTAACATCATACGTACATACATAATATAACACTTTTGGATAAATAAAACAAAATCGTTTCACACATTTAGCAGCTTCCGAACTCTTACACCGAACATAAGATATATTTAATATTAATATATTAGTATATTATTTGTTTCATGATTTTAGTAATTAAATAGCGTAATTAATGTAATAGTTTTACGTTCATGAAGAAAACTTTATAAGCAAACATCGTAGGTACTTAGAATGTCATTTTTAGCCACTTACTATATCATATCCAATCCTTAAATTATTCAATTTATATTAAATTGCTCTTCTATATAATTAATATTCACTATATTTAACATATTAAATATTATAAATACTCCAAAAACAAGCTAAATTTATATATTTGATTGCGACTATCGCATTATTTGCTATAAATATGAGTATTCTTAATACATAACACTAGCCAACATCATACGGCTATTAATAGCCAAGATTCAATATTCAGTCTTTTGTAATGGCATTTGGCGCAAAATTATTTGTATGCTTGTTCGGGCTACATAGCTATATAATCTATAAAAAATCGAAAGCACTAACATATTTTTAGATTTACTTAATTACAGATTTATTTTTAACTTTAACGTTTCTATACAAAATTGTAGGGATTTATTTATGATATAATTGATATGTTATGCTTAAAGGCTGAAATTGAGTTACAAATCATCTGTTAATTGCGAAAATATTTACGAGAATGCTTACATTTGCATAATTAAGAATTTTTAGCGTTACAGACAGACATAAGCGGTGAAAGGAAAATTAATGACTGTTATAAATGTTATCTCACGATTTCCGAAAAAAGTATTATAATGATATAAAGTAAGGATGTTTCAGAATTATGCTTCACTAATTTCTTAATTCATTCTGATAAAAGCCCGGGGTTTCTACCGTGCAAAAGAAATGAGCGGGTATGCTTAGGCGAAATGGGCCCTTTGATTAAAATTCCATCAACAAATAAAGATTATTTAATGGTGGAAATTTTAGTCTTTTAGGGTTTAGTCCTTGAGCTTGTACCCGTTTCACTCGTATTTAAATTCTACTTCCATAAATACATATATTCAATCAAAACCTGGGTAAAATGTAAATAAATCATTATAACTAGTCTTAACTCTTAATAGCTTAATACATTGGTATTATCTATGGTCTACTCTATGGATACTAGAGTCAAAACCTAGTATTTATACTATAATTAGGTTTCAGAAGTGAAATATCAAAAGAAAACTACACAACACTAATGTTACAAATACAATCTTATTTATTAAAAATCAAAATAACTATAAACTGAAGTTTATATAACTAGAAACTTATGTAAAACACCAACAACATTCGAAAACACATATAGGTATTTACTCAGTGTTAATTATAGCAGCTCTTTTAACCAATTCACAATATTTATTAATTAAAACATTTAAATTACTTTATAACTTGCTAATAATTATCTATTAACAACCTAGTAACAAATCACATCGACTACAACACGTGTAACCTCAAGTATATGAGGGCCAAATATGTCTTCCCGCTTAAATTAGTAACTTAATAATAAATGAAAAGAGCGGGATGTCAAAATGATATTGAC
This sequence comes from Heliconius numata, assembly GCA_016802625.1. Lineage (NCBI taxonomy): Eukaryota > Metazoa > Arthropoda > Insecta > Lepidoptera > Nymphalidae > Heliconius > Heliconius numata. The sequence goes on from JAEBDU010000009.1 coordinate 2,601,723, forward strand.
AGCGACATTGACACATTGCAGTACTATATTTGACAGTTGACATTTGTAGCACAGAAGTCTCCTAAGTCTATAATATATGTTCTTTGGTCAAAACAGTAATGTCTCTTTGGGTAAATGTTGGGTAAATGTGTTCTGTCTGTGGTAATGTCAAACTGACGGATAGCGGTCAGTGGCGTGATTATCAATCACGTACGATGTTCATGTATATAATAGATAAGCAAAAAAGATTATCGAGTCATATCTTTAACAAAAAATATTTCTATAAAATATTATATTTTTTTTGTTATTTAACAAAGTATGGCTTTACCATTACCTATACCGCCATGTGCTAAAAGAGATGGATTAAGTGGCTTAAGTTGCGAGCAGTTCGAATACGCAAGTACCATGGCTACAACATTATTAGCTCCTGTTAAAACAGAACGAGAGATATTGGAACACTCTATGTTTGAAGATGATCCTAATGCTAATGTTCAACTGCCAAGTGAAGTGGGAAATCAGCCTCGTTGGGGTCCTCGACACAAAGGTGCACAGGAGCTCGCCGAACTTTACAGTCCAGGTGATTTATTTCCCATAAACTTATATGTGAAGGTTATTATCATTATGAACACTCAGTTACGAACTCATGAATATTAAATAAACTTTTAATATCATTATAAACATTCAAGGACATGCAATATTTTAATCATAAATTGGTATGTAAGATGATCCATATATTCTGATATGTATAAAACACAAGTTTATTGCTATAGATCAGGGGTTCCCAACCTTTTCTTGCACAAGGACCACTCTGTAGGTATAATCAATATAAACTGTGATAATGAATCACATCCAACGCATCACCACACTAAAATTTAATTTTTATGCAGACCATTTCTAGGCTTGTGATCACCGGACCACCGGTTGGGAACCACTGCTATAGATGTATGTAACATCTTATTTAATGTTAAATATTTAAATTTTAAAATACTTTATCAGGGAAAAAGCTGCAAGAAGGTGTGTGTGTAGTGGTGTGTTGCACCTTATGCATCAGTGCAGGTCTTTTAATGGCCAAATATATTCGGGCAGATGCTTCATTACTTTTAGCAGCAATAGCTGGTGTGCTGACTGCTGATTTTGCATCAGGAGTAGTTCATTGGGCAGCGGATACATGGGGTGCAGTTGATCTACCTATTATAGGCAAGGTATTATTTATTGGAATAGTTATTACATTAAAGTGAAGCTAATAGTTTATTTTTTTTTCTATTTATTATTATTTAACAATTTGGTATACAATGAGCAACATAACATCAAAAAGCTGACGTAATTTATGGGAACGAAGTTATTAAATGTATTATTTATTAAAATAGTTAGTTATAATTTTTCTAAGACACTTTTAAAAATTCTGTTGAATCCACTTAATTCTGCCTCATTCCTACATTTAGTAGTATGGACAATGAGGTCATATACATTTTCTTTATGAGTTCAATTTAATTTTAATGCTTATTTAGCTGGCTTATACAAGACAAAGGAAATAACATACATGTTCACATAATGTGCCTGTTTGTTCCTAGATTAAAAAGTACTAGAAATTTCAATTTAAAACCTATTAGTTACAATATGTTATATCAGAGTTTCTGTAAGTACATATTTCAAAAGAAAAAATAATTGATCATAATTTTTAATTTACAACTTTAACAGTCAATGAAAATTCTTTTCTCCATATGAGATAACATGCTTACCAATTGAAAACATCTTAGATCAAAAACTAACAGGCATATTTCAAACAAGAGACATGTATGATACAAAAAAATTTCAGGAAAGTGCATTATAAGAAAAATGCTACAATTTTTTTATTTTTAAACAATTGAAAATTAAATTTTTACTTTTTTTTTGTCTCATGAGACATCTCATTTATATACTATATAGTTTTAATGACAACAACACAATACAGCTTCATGCTTTATCCCTAGTAGGGTAGTCAGAGAAAATGGAGCGCCAAACTCTACGGTCTCTACATACCTCTTTCAACTCGTCCACTGTCATCAATCTTTTCATACATGCCTACCGGAGGGTCCTCATGCGTTTTACGTGACCTTCCTCCAGTATTATTGATACCTTGTTTTCAAAAGCCAACCGAGTTCTTCCTCTACCTCTCTTACCGCTCACACTTCCATCATAGATCTTATTTGCCATTCTTTTGTCACTCATTCGTTTGACGTGCCCAAACCAGCTGAGCACGTTCTTCTTCATTCTTAATGTGACATCCTAGTACCTACTATACAAAATACACATGGCAGATAGTCATTATCCTATTGTTAATCGCTTTGTTTAACTTAGTTGCCACCGAAATATTTTTATATTCTATATAAATAATCAGACCTTATTCCATTTTTTTTTTTCAGAACTTTTTACGACCTTTTCGTGAGCATCATATCGATCCAACTTCAATTACTCGTCATGACTTTATAGAGACAAATGGTGATAATTTTGCTATAACTATACCAGTACTGGCGCGAATTGTTTGGCAGTTGCTGACATATGATGCATCAAAGATTGAAAACCAATTTCATTGGATTGCATATTGGTACTTGTGCTGTATATTTGTTGCGATGACTAATCAGGTAAAGTAATGTTCATATATCTTGTCTGTTACTTAGTTGAGTATAGGGGATCAAGAATGTCTTTTGGACTCTGACACCTTAAAACAAACACAACTGTCAGTATAGTTTAATTGATATTATTATTATTTTATCTTCATACTGTATCCCGAACATAGCATGATAGGTATAGGGAACATAGAAACCTAGTGTTAAGACACTGTTCCTATTAAGGCACTTCACTCTGGTTCTCCACTTTCTACCGCATTCTGGTTGCCGCACTTTGCCTTAATTGAAATTAAATTGTTATAAAAGAATTCTTACCAACAGTCATCCTTGAAAACGAATGACCTAATAATTATAAGATTTATGCAGTACAGGTTCGTTTACATGGCTTGTAGTGCCTATTGTAGGTTACATACTTTGGCCTAGCATGCTACATGTTAGTAAAGGCGAAATTAATAAAAAATAGTACATTATCTGTACCTATATTTTTTTGTACAATATAAAAAAGAGTGAAAAGTTTAACTTGAATGTCACTACTACTTGGTGGCACTACAGATCCACAAATGGTCGCACACATACTTCGGCCTGCCCACGTGGGTGGTGTGGCTGCAAGAGTGGCACGTGGTGCTGCCGCGCCGTCACCACCGCATCCACCACGTGGCGCCGCACGAGACTTACTTTTGTATTACCACCGGTTGGCTCAACTGGCCACTGGAGAAACTACGCTTCTGGTCCACGCTCGAGTCTGTCATCGAAGCTTTGACCGGCTGCAAGCCCCGTGCCGACGACATGAAGTGGGCCCAGAAACGCTCCTAGAACTGACTCTGTCCAATTTTTAATATGCCGCAAATAAATTATGACTTTACATAAATTAATAATTTGCTAAGAGTTTTATATCGCTTTATGAGTTTTCTTGCTTATAAGGATAAGTATTAACTAATCATAATATAAAGTATATACACTATATAAATGGAATGTGCAAATAATTGTAGCATATTTCACTATGTTTATTTTACTTTTTTATGGAATAAGTTATAACTTTGTGATACAAACATGTTTCTAAAGCTGTATACAAATTTCTTGATTTTCTTTTTTTAGAACTTTAATATAAATATAAAGTTATTTGTGGCCTTGTTTCTTATGATATTAAATGCAGGAAGACTGGCTTGATGCAAATACGAAAACCTAAAATTATTTATTAACTGTTGTAACATGTATTTAATATAACTATGATAAAACTGTGATATGACGTCCCAATATGAATTAGAGTGAAATTATTTCATGCTTTTGATAAAACCCTTACATAATATTTTTCATTAATATAAATTGCTACATTATGCAATACACTTACGTAAAAGGATTTTTTATTTATTTGGAATACACAATTTTAATTTTTTAAAGATTTTCAAGCATTATTTAATAGAATAATTTTATACAAGCATACAGTTCAATAGCAACTTTATAATCAGTATTTGTTAAGTGGTTTTTACTGTACAATATTTATAATAATAATGATATGAAGTTCAAGTGATTTAACTTAGCTACTTCAATAGTTTGTTTTTTACACAGCATGTAAAACGCAGTTTTGGCTTGCACAAAAAAAATAGTGTCCTTATATAATAAGTGCACATTTAAAAGATCAAAAGAATAGCTTTATGTTCATATATCTTTATCTAATTGTCTTTATTTAAATATAAAAAAAAAGATTGCCTGAAACTATTTGAAATGAAAGAAAATTGTAAATTTAAGGTACAACAATGTTGAGACGCTCTAAACTAATAACTATTTTTATCATCTCATTTGCGTAATATGTACCTAATTCTAAAACAACGTTTTTACGACGGAGTTAAAAAATGCCTTATTAATTTTATTTATTATAATAAAGTGTACCAAACTAAATATTGAGCATTCAATGAACACAGATAGAGATTTAAAATAATTTTAAATTAAACTACTAAAATATATTAAAGTATTGGCTAATATTAATTTGCCTAACACACGATAGAATAGTTTATATTATATAATTTATAATAACTATGAGATTTATTTATTCTGGTGTCAATTACGCATAAATATTTTCGTGAATTAGTTTTACAAGACATTCCATATCTCATTTTTATAGTTCAAGTAAGTACATGAACGTGCAATACAATAAATATAACAATACAATGTGTGTATGACATATACCAAAAATAATTCTAAGTCAAGTCAGTAATTTTTATGGGCATTTTAGAATTATAAAGATTCTATTATAAATTTATAATATTTGATTTATATTGTTTTCACATTTAGCTATGTAACAAGTAATTTGATGACAATATGATCATTGACAAAGTAGTATTAGAATGTAATTGCAAGCTCTAAGCAACTATATTAATTAATGTGTATTTAAAATTATTATATCATTCTACTTTAGTTAATTTAAAAAATCTTTTGAACAGCCATTTTCAGACTGGTGCCCCAAATTTTTATGACATGTTGATCTAAGCAGCATCTTAGCTATTTTTATTAAAATAAACATTATGTAAATCAATACATTAAGAAATTGGAGTAAAATAATTTTTGAACATTCGTTGGATTGATAACAAGAATATTTTTCATATAAGTAAGTTGCAGTGTTCTAAAATAAGTATGATGGTAAAAATAAAAAATTATGTAAACCTATAGATACAGTTTCAATTCTGTATTGTTAAAATAAAAAAATAACAATATTGAAATATATTGCAGTTATATTAGCACTTCTTTATTTTTTCAGCATTAGACAAATATTTTGTCACTGAAAAATAGATATATACTTGGTAAATTTGAAAGAGTGATAGTTTTTAAATAAAGAAACTTTAAATTTAAGTTAACTAAATGTTGTACAAGTGAAATATAAATTTATATGGTAAACCTATGAGAACTAAAGATTTCTAAATACTTAATGGATTTATCGCCTTGTTCAAGCGTAAACTAGCTGTCAACTTAGATGTCATTTTTATACCAAAGCTCAGATGAGAACATTGTAAATTTTGTGGCACCAAACAAAGTTTTGGCTGTGTGAATTTGTCTATCTAATTAGTACACTTATTTTTAAGTACAATAATAATAGCACTTGCCTATTTTGATATAACTTTATTAATTACTTATACACATTTTTTCAATTTAAATACACATTTAACAAAAACTTAAATGTATGTTATTAGCTTATATTGCTTTGTTTTTTATTAGATTACTTGTTTTATAAGTCAATTTAATACAATCTTGAGTTACTATAAATGGTTTTTTTTGTCACCTATTAGACTATTTTAGAAATAAGCTCTAGCTCAAATTCACACGAAGGTAGTGAAAATGACTTAATTCTGTCCTACTGAATATATTCACGCAACAACTACGGATGTACGGATTTAAATTAAAATTTAACAAGATAAAGCGCTGCGTTGTTCCGCTTCTAAACGTTCTCTCTGTCATACTAAGTATATATGTGGAATATTGCGTGAACAAAAAAAAAAGAGTATTATCTCCATCTTACTTTTGTCAAATTTTGTGTGCGTGTGTAACTGTTTACGTATGTATGTAACAAGATATCGAACCGTAACTTTTAGTGTTCTGTTTTTTTTTTATTTTCTCTTAAGCTATAGCTCGTGATATGCTTTAGAGTTGTATTATAAGGCATAGTGAACGTCAGCTGCTGCTCCGTGGGTTGGGTTGGGTCGCTGCAACCTCTTAATCACGTAAATATATATATTTTTAGTCATTTCCTCCCGACTGAAAATTTTTCCAACGATAATGCAATTATTTGAAGTACCTCTGAGCTGCTGCCGTAGTCGCTGGTCGCCTTATCTTGAGACTGACTGTCTTGAGTGTGACTCCTCTGAGAAACGAATAGACTCCTCTGCCACAAAGTGTTTGTGGTAGAGATTAATGGTCGGAGTAAGAATCAATCGGAGGTTTCCACCTTGAAGGCCTATGAACTATGTCCGATGGAAGAGCCAGAGCTATGTCTGTAAATCTGAGTAAACTAAAAAAAAGGTCTGACTAAAAAAAAGTAAATTGACCTGTGGATCCAGAGATCGTGGCTTTTAAACAAACACACTCTTCCGCTTTATTATATTACTAGCGACCCTCTTGGGGCTTCGCCCGCTTTTACTACTGGATTATTCATATAATGTATGTTTGCAAAGCAATTACGATAATGTGAAAATTAATTAAACCCTAATGCAACCCGCATTTTCGTAGTTTCAATAAGGATTTTCCAATTGTTTTACACAGCAAGGATTTTTTAGTACCGTAATTTTAAATCTGTGCTACTAATCTTTTCAAGTACTTAAAATATATTTAAATGTCTATTTTTAGATAGTTAAATGACTATTTTTAAACGGAAGAAATTATAAACAAAAACCTACCTACTAATAACTACTACAAAAAATATGAAACCAAATATATCGCGCTGAAATAATACATTCAACTTCAACTATCCAATACGTGCAAACGCATCTAAATCTTCGTCGCTATAAAGGCAGGCGGGTTTTTTTTTCGAGCTTGTGGTTAATGCTGAAGAGGGTATTCTGTCCCTGATGAAAAGCAAGCACTACGTGGCTGCCTGTGAGGAAAATTAAATAGAATGCATCGGCCGGGAATCGAACCCGGGCCGCCCGCGTGGCAGGCGAGCATTCTACCACTGAACCACCGATGCGTGTAAGGCAGGCGGGCGCGGCGGACGCATGGCGAGTGGCGAGCCGTTTCGCAGCAAGCATTTTTTGATATTGTAACAACTTCTAAAGTTATTACAATAAGATATTAAAATGAAAAACAGTAAAAGACAGTTTTGATCTACATTAAATGGCTAACGTAACTAATATACTTATTTATAGTATAGGATAAGTGAAACTTGAGTAACATACAGCTGATGTGTCAACGGCGTGATGCGTTACCAATTAAATGCGTTTTTCTGTAAAACTATTCGCAATTTCGAAATAGTATAAATAGCAAATTTTATCTTCGTTTAACGTAGAAAATTAATAAAGTATTTTAAATGATAAGGATTAATACCATTATGGAGAAATATGACTCACAATAAAAAATATATTGAAATTATTATTTTTAGACAGAAAAATGACCACTACACGTTATTCTTAAAAGATATGAATATGCCACCGCGGACTTTTTTGTAGATCTTATTAAGAGGAACAATACTCCAGTACATTTTTTTCATGTAGTACTTACCATTAAAGCAGCGCATGCGCGAAAGTGTCTCAACGGGTAGGACTTTATACACATTTATCGTATTTATGTTAATTTAAGTAAGAATGTACAAATAATAAACTATATATAAACCTTCTATGGAAAATACTCGACCTAATGGTGAAAACCGCATAAAAATCCGTTGGGTGGTTTAGAAGAAGAAGAGTTTGAAACAACAGACAGACACGAAAAGCGACTTTGTTTTATAAGATATAGGACGATACTTAGATTTCAAAAATGAGTAAAAAAATGCGTAAAGTTGAAGAAAGTACTAATTTAATATTTTATAAAGAAGAGTGCCTGTTATGGGGAAGAAAAATAAATTTAAGAAAATATATTTTGGAGGCCATAGTGAGAAAGTATTTGATTGTACCTACACATGATGATATACCTTGCACATTGTGTGCACGCTTACACGCTTGAACAATCCAAATCTATCACTGGCAGGATTGATGCTTTAGGATAATTATCTAAATAAGTAATTACTTTTTCACTTGTGGCGCAAAGGCACAAGCGTGTAACTATAGACATACGAACCCTATTTTGAGTATTTTATTTTATATAAAAAAAAAAATATAATAGCCATGGTGTCGCTGTGAGGCAGCGTTTGTGGTTTCGATTCCTAACTGGGTATGATTATATTTAAACTAGCGGACGCGCGCAGCTTCGCTTGCGTAATTAGGGGTGAATTCTAATAAACCACGAAACATGTGTTCAATGAAATATTTTTAAGAGTCTAAATTAAAAATTTTATAATAATCGGTGGCGTTTTAAAGATTTTTTTCATACAAACTTTCAACCCCTTATTTGCACCCTTAGGGGGAGAATTCTAGAAAACGATGAAACACGTCTTCAATTAAATACTTTTAAAAATCTAAATTTCAAATTTTATAAAAATCGGTGCCGATTTAATTTTTTTTCCATACAAACTGTCAACCCCTATTTTGCCCCTTTAGGGTTAAAATTTTTCAAAATCCCTTCTTAGTGGATGTCCAGATTATAAAAGTAAACATCTGTCCAAATTTCACGTTTCTACTATCAGCGGTTACGGCTGTGCGTGCGTCTTACCTCAGTCAGTGAGGACAAGTCCTTTTATATATATAGATAATTTCCATTATTTCTTATTTCCAGCTCTGGTGATATACAGCCCGATATTGAATTTAAACACTGAACATGCAATGTCTCGAATTTGGATAAATTGCTCTGCTACTATTTTAAATCTTTTCTTATGATTGTTGTAAAACCATAGTTTTGAGTTGTGTTCTACTTGGCCCATGACAGCCAAAAAAGTATTTATTCATTCATTAATAAGTGATTTTATTTAAGAAATACTGTCTTTCTCTAATATAAATACGGTATAGCTATTATTCAGACATCAATCAACCAAACACTGCTTACAGAAACTACTACAACCAACCTACTCATTTATGCACTTTCTATAAATAAAAAGGGAAATTCAGTTTGTTGTAATTACAATAAACTTAAATTACCAGTGTTTTGATGATTTTCTTTTATAAGTGATCCAAAGACCAATGATAAAAAAATTGGGGACTAGGCACCATTTGAGTATTTTCTTATAAAAATATAACTCTTATTTGTCATTAAAAATATAATTATATATGTAAATATAGTTTTCTTTCCCTTTTGGATTAATATGATGTATCAAAACTACTGCATGCTTTTTTCAGAAATTTACCAGTACTAGCTAGCTTTTTATTTGGATTTTTTTTTAGATTTTTTCATAGATTTAAGAAAACTCAGGAAATAATACATTAAAGTTATTTTAAGTATTTATTTACGCTTTCACAGCATATACTCTAGGGGGGAACAGAGATTTTTTTCTGATCTCCTTTTGGGTCTTGATTTTCGCCTCATGTTTAGTAAGAGCTTTTCGCATAGCACGGGTCTTCTTTGGCCTCAAGTCAAGAGGCTTGTATTTCTTATTTTTGTAATGGTTTCTTAGGTTAACCTTCATTTTCTGATGATACACAATGTAAACACGGGCAATTGCTTTCCTCACAACACGGCTGAAATGGATGTTAAATTTAATTTTTAAAAATTATATTAGAGCATAATAAGTTCTTAGATTTTTACTATTACAAATGATAAGCAAAAGTTTAAAATTATATATAAAGTTAAGTTAAGATTATATAGATGATTGCAGTCTGAACTATAAGATCCAAATTATGTCATAAATGTAAAAAAAAATCATTTCACCTGCTCTACAGTACTTACTTAAACTACTATACACATTTACTTAAAAAAATACTAAAAAAGATTAAAGAAAGTAAAAAGTAGTAGTAAAAAAATAGACAGTGAAGATGAAGAATTTTATAACATGAATTGAAAGTACTTTTTTATTCTTCACACGAAAATTTGTACTACTACTATTATCACACATTTATAATTTTTTACCAATATTTATATTATTTTCATTGCAATTATTTGAATAGAGAGGCAAGCCAAAGAGATTTTTGTCAAACAAGACCAAAATAGAAAACTGCTTTGTTTTTTTTAAAGAAGTTATTTCAAGTCTGTAGATCATTATTATATATAGAAGTCATTGTGGCGCAGCGGCACAAGAGTGTGACTGTAAAGCAATAGTTGTGGGTTTGATCCCCACTTGAGGAAGTGAAATATTTTATTTATATTTCCATTTCTTTGTGCTATTTTCGAAGCAAAGCATGGCGTTGAGTTCTGCCACTCCACACGCAATGCCTCCATGGATTCAGCAGAAAGTGGGGAATGGAGTGTCTTAACACTGGGTTATCTCTGCCTACTCTGCTATGTGCTGGATACAGCTTGAAGTTGTGATGAAATGAAAATGATTTTATTTTTTCTATATATTAATAATAATAAGAACAAGATACAAATCATTGTAATAACAACTAATAAACATTCAAATTTGCACAGCATAACATTCTTGTTTATGTTTTATATAAAATAAAAGACATGTTTTCTAGTTACACTACTAAAAGTAAAAACAAAATTGTTACTAAATATTTATAACAACGTATGTATATCTATATTACGAAAATAAATTACTTTTGTTAAAAAAAAAAAAGATAGTTTATCTGTAAAATTGTAACAATTTTATTTAAAGCCTATAAAGTTGAAATAAATACTTACATTTTAGATAGTTTAGATGCAACTCCTCCTGTAACCTTAGCAACTCGAAGGTTAGTTAACTCTGTTTTTAACTCTTCGAGTTGCTTGAAGAGTTCTTTTTTGTCTTTCGTGCGTAATTCTGAACACTTGACCTTCCCCTGAAATAATAGTATAACATTATGAACTAATTATATGATTAATTTATCAATGTTTCTTTTTCTAACCTAACTAATATAGATCACCATTAAATTAGTAAAATTATGATATATTATATAACATTATTTCAATTAGTAAATGTATATAGTAATGTTCATTTCATTTACCATATCGAATTAATAAATATTTTCTAGAATTTAAGCGGTCTTTAAGTACAAAATAATAAAATGATTTTGACTAAAATATAAAAATAAAAGCACTAAATGTATGTGATACACATGAATCAAAGTATGTAATTATATTTTTCGATTTAATACGAGGATGCTTTAAGTTAATTTAGATTTTTTTAAACAATATTACACACACCATTTTTAAAACACCTTCTGTCACCACATAAACTGAAGTAAAGACAGATTTTGTATTTCACAGATAACTCATACCGCAAAATTAATGTGAAATGTCATTTTATTTGTTGCCCGGCAAAAAACCAACATGTCATATATAGATAAATATGGTTTTGATTACATTTGGAGTAAAGACTATTTTTAATGAATATAGTAAACTTGTCATTTTTACATAAATAGTAGTGTTACTTAAAAAAAAACATAAAAAATAGCCCTAACTTCAACCGATGACATTCAAATATATTTTATTTTACAGTTCGGTAACTTTACGTTAATTTGGAGGCCTATAGTAGAAACAAATATGCCTTAACTAATAAAAAATAAAATTGTAGATTGGCTAACATAAATAATTGTAATAAAAAAATTTTAACTGGGGACTTGCTGATATTTTGGTGACCAGTCCTTTTTCAACCTATGTAAGTAACTATACTTTATGTTATTTTTTTGCCAATTAAAAAAAATTGTGTATTAATCTCCAATGTTGCATACTGTATTCAACTTAAAAAGTAATACAAATAAGGATCTGATAATAAATAATAAAATTATCGTTGTAAATAAAATGCTATTTGTTAAGGACGACGCACGCAAACATAAACTTATCAGAGGGACACCGCTGCACACGCCTTATTCCGAAATCTAGTCGTAGGTACTTGTGGCAAAGTTTAAAGTTGTTTAACCTTTATTTATTTATTTATTTATTCATTAGGAAGCCAACTTTACATACTAAGACTACAATAGTTACAAACATTTTTAAATATATTGATACCAAGTATGTCTCAATTATAGGCTAACTTTGCATGTATAGTAAAGTTGATGCTCTCATCTAAATGAAAAAAAAACAATAATAAAAAAAAACTATTAACCAGATTTTACCTTAACATTATAACATAGCCCTATAACATAAACAAACAAAACCTTAACTTTGTAACATAAACATTGCTGTAATTATAAAAAAGAACTAAAAAAAGCTAATACTTAAATTAAAAAAAAACTACTAAAAATAGCTAAACAATAACAAACTACTAAACAAAAATTGAAGTAAGAAGAAAGAAGTATTTTTGTGGTAGTATGTGCTTACATTATTTCTATCTATGCGTAACTGTGTCACACGAAATGAAAATCCTTTAATATAATTAAAATAATTGATAATGTGCAAAATTTAGAATGTGAAAAATATTTCACATTCTAAATTTTGCTCTAATATCATTTAATAGAAACTATAATAATAATGAGTATTTTCATTAGTTAAACTAAAAATGTTAGCACTAATCATTAATTAATAATTTGTTTTTTGAATAAAAATATAAAATAGTTAATCTTTATGCAGGTTACGGAAATAACATATAGGATAAAATATTTCAAACCCATACCTAACGAAATTAATCAAGATACTTCAACAGTTTAGACGTAGGATTTTTTTTCATTTCACGATGTTTATCCACACTGTATTTCGTGTGACACAGTTACGTAAGGAATATTTACCTTAAATAATCGTAATAAGTGAATATTGTTCACATTCTAAATTATGCTGTAATTGTAAATTATGATCGATTTATTTATTTTAGCACATCAAAAAAGAGCAGATAAAAAAGAACGCATCGGCGTTATAATAAATTTATAGAAGAGTGGTCTTTAAAATGTTTAGTTTTTTTATCACATATGCAGGTGGGCCATTAAGTTATGCCAATTTTATAAAAATAATAGAAAAAACTACAAGGCTTAGGAAAGATAATTTTTATTTATAATAAAGTAAACACATGGGAATTTTATTTTTTTAAAATAACATCACTGAGATGTGTACCATCCAAATGTACACCTCACTCCTCGAATCTAAACGTCAAATTCGTAAAAGCTCGCTGGCACATCGCTCGTGGGATAGCGGACATATTCTCGCGAATGTTCTCTCGTGTCTTGAGCGAGGCAATTGTCGTCGGTTTATTCGCATAAACGCGGCTCTTGAGGTACCCCCCAGAGAAAAAAAACCAATGGCGTGAGATCTAGGCTCCGGGGAGGCCACGGAATGTCCCCTCGACACGATATCAGTTTCTGTGTATGTATGAGAAGTCGCGATATCAGGATTCATTGTATGTATGAGAAGTCGCGCCGTCGCCGTTGAAACCAGGTCTTGCTGCATAATTTTGAAGCCTACAAGCTTCAAAACTATGCAGTTGTGGGAAGAAAAAATTACGTAACATGTCTGTATAGCGATCAGAATTTACTGGTACGGTTTGGCCGTACGGACGTCGCGACTTCGCTTACAGTTTCTTCCCTTCTTATTGACCTTGGACGCCCCGCAGGTTTTTGATTCAGTGTCGAACCCGTAGACTCAAATTTTTTGACCCATATCTTATGACACTTTCACTAGGACATTGTTTTAAATCATGTAAACTAAACTCAGAGCGAAATAGACGCCGCGCAATAGTGCACGAATCACCATTTTTGTAGTAAACCTTTACACAGGACAGTACTGCTGTTAAACGGTTAAACGTTCTATGGCGACTAAATTTCCGAGAACCAAGCTACCTATCCTCTTTACCCGCGGCCCTCTCACGATCAATCAGATTTTGAAATTCGCACGCCTTTCTGGCCCACCTCTATAATATAACGAAGCAATCGCTTCTAGTTTGCCAGTCCTGCTTTACAGCACGTCCGCGTATCGGCGCGACGGGTCCCAACGGTCGAACATGCTCTCGATTAGTGTACGCAGGGCATTCCTCTGCAATCATAGCCCCTTTCACGAGCGTCCATCAAAGCTGGTGCTTACCCTCTCCGCCCGATGACGCTGTAAAGATCGTTCCAGGTCAACAGCAGTTTAGGCCTTTCAAAAAAAAAGAACACTCCTAGGGCCAAGTCCGTTCGACGGCCGCAAGCCAAGGTTCGAGTTACGCAGGGGACGCCCTACCGCCATCGGCGCCCACAAAAGCTGCCACATAGTGCTTGCAAATTTTTCAGGGACAGAGTACCCTCTACCCCCCCGGTGTCGCTGTAGAAGCCAATATAACTAACAGCATTAACTACAAGTTCAAAAAAAGAAAAATCTTAGCTTTGAACGCGAACGTCTATCGCAACCCTTTGGCTATATATGTTCTGTGGTCTGACTCTGAAGTCTGAACGCAGTATTAATTGTTTATGTCAAAAGTTCCCGGCTTCCACAATCCGCAGCCGCACTTCTGCGGTGTGGTTTATTTATTTATACTTTTACCTTCGATTTGTTTTCACTTAATCTCTTCTATTTTATACTTTTAACTTAAATTATATGATAAACATGATATTATTATCTTTAGTATTTATGTTTACAAATTATAAAGCTATAACGGGGAGCCTTGTCAACGGATATATTGCTTATTGTCCTTGTATGGGTACGTTTTTAATATATTTTAAATATATAAGTTTACATTTACATTTAAAATAAAAAACAATAATTCTATATATTTCATATATAGAATTAGTTTTACTTAGTTGTAACTAATTCTATATATGAAATATATCGTAGATTTATATTTGATAAATTAAGTGAAAACATTTTAATTTCAGGTAGATTTGGAAACCAAGCAGATCACTTTTTAGGCGCTTTAGCGTTTAGTAAGGGTATTAATAGGACGCTTATACTTCCACCATGGGTTGAATACCGATATGGAGAAATGAGATCTATACAAGTTCCATTTGATACATATTTTGATATTCCTGTACTAAACCTTTATCATCCTGTTATAAGTATGGAATTATTTATGAAAAATATAGCACCAGATTTGTGGCCGCCATATAAAAGAATTTCATTTTGTTATACACAAAGAATAGGAGAGATACAAAATAATTGCAATGCTAAATCAGGCAATCCATTTGGTCCGTTTTGGGACACTTTTGATATAGAATTCGTTCAGTCTGAATTTTATGGGCCTCTTAATTATGACGCAACTAATACTAATATGATGGAACAATGGAAAAATAAATATCCAGTTGATATGTGGCCTGTTTTAGCTTTCACAGGTAATTAATTTAAAAAAAATATAAAATTAAAATATTTAAATATTCTTAATTTTAATAGAGGTCTTGTAAATACCATAATTTAGGGTTAAAGTCACATTTGGGGAAACAAATATTTTTTAAGTAATAGTAACATGACAATACCAGTTGTTTCATTCTGTGATTTCTCAATTGTTATATGTGTGTAGTGTATATGTAATAAAAACAATGCCTGAAAATATATAATTACTATTATTAAAAAATAATAATCATTTATGAGTGAGTGTAAATGACTATTTTAAAATTTTGCAATTTATTAGCCAACCTGCATTCCACTACTAGAAGCATTTCAATTAACTGTAAAAGCAACAAGTAGAGCCTATTATATTGTTCAGGAATATTTACAGGATAAAATATATGGAATTATTATGAATTGATATATCACACAAGAGCCAGTTCATGTATTACAAAACTGCCTTCGCCAGTGGTAGCTTTAAATTCAAATGTCTAATTGATTAAATTATAATTTGAATTGTTTATTCAGGTGCACCAGCTAGTTTTCCAGTCCAAGCAGAAAATGTCCCTTTACATAAATATTTAACATGGAGTAAGGACATTCTTGCAAAATCTAAGTCATTTATAAAGAAGAATATGAGTGGTGGAGGTTTTTTGGGTATTCATTTGAGGAACGGGCAAGACTGGGTGAAGGCCTGTCAACATATACCAGATAGTCCTAAGCTATTTTCGGCCCCACAATGTGTAGGATATAAGAATGAAAAAGGAAAATTAACAGTTTCTATGTGCCTTCCACAAAAAAGTGATATTTTAAAGTAAGTTATGTTTTTTAGTTCACACTGCAAATAGCAGTATAAACATAGGGAAACTAGTGTTAAGACATTCTTTTAACTTTCAACTCATGAACACAAATTTAAACTCAATGCTGTTCTTTTCTTACCAGAGAGAAAAATTGAAAATCATTCTCCCAAGTGGGAAATATTGTGTTTAATCAGATGTTGTCCTACTATGCTAAAACAGCCCCAATTAACATTTTTTGTATAACAAATAATTATATATGAATATAATAATATACATTTTTATATTTTTAGGCAAATCAAGAGATCACTTAAAAAGAATAAAGATATAAAATATGTGTTTGTTGCATCAGATTCAAATCATATGAAGGAATATTTGGAAAATGCTTTAGAATACTTAGATGTCATAATAGTAATATTAAGACCATCTAATCCTCATCTGGATCTGGCTATTTTAGGACAGGCCAATTATTTTATTGGTAATTGTGTGTCATCTTTCACAGCTTTTATAAAGCGAGAAAGAGATGTAAAAGGTCTTCCATCAGAATTTTGGTCATTTCCAGATAGGAAAAAAATTAAACATGAAGAACTCTAAACTTATTGTGATATTAAAATATAAGGATATATTTTTTTAATTTCAGTAATTTTATATATAATAAAATGTTTTCTAAACTAAAATAATTATTTCTTTGTTTAAGTATAATATTAGTAATTAAATTATGAATTTTAATTGTATGATAACTTAACTTGATGCTTCATCCCTAGCGGGGTAGTCATAGAGACTGGAGCGCTAATCGCTACGGTCTCTACGTACCTCTTTCACCTCATCCACTGTCACCAACCTCTTCATACATCCCCTTCGGGGGGTCCTCATGCTTTTTACGGGTCTTCCTCCAGTATTTTTAGATACTGTGTTTTCGAAGATCAACTGAGGTCTCCCCCTACCTCTCTTACCACTTAATTGTATGTTAAAAACAATATTTTTAAATATTAGCATAGTAATATTCTGCAATTGCAATGTAAACTAACAATATTAACTAGTATTATTCAAATGTTTTGTGTTGTTTTATCATGTTTTATTTAATTCCATTAGTAATAACCACTAATTCCATATATATATATCCACAAAGAACCAATAATTCCATATAATTCCACCAGATTGAATATATTGATAATTTCTCTAACAAACAACAACTTACTGGCACATTTAAATGTTATTGCAAAAATTTAAACATTGAATAGGTATTTCTGTAACATTTTATTTAAATAAAACTAATGTTGGTAAAGTGATAATGATAAATATACTATGCTAAGCCAGAAAAGAAATCTGATGCATTCTTAAAACTACTTGAGGGTAAATTGTTCACCATATCTTTCCTTTTATTTTGTTTATGGTTTACATCTATAAGAGTGTCAATGGATTCAAAATATGAGATATTCCAAAACTTTACATCATTAGCATGTGAACAAGATGCTATGTACTGGCCATCATGACTTATATCAAGTGCTTCTACTGGGAGACTGTGTTGACCTACCACACCTAATTGCCTTTGTGGGAACATATGAGCTGCTCTAAGTATACCATCTTCTCCAGATGACACAACTATATTTTGTGTTATAGGTACCATACATTGTATAGAATGTTTTTGTCCTACATATTCATCACTATGAAGCCCGAACTCTTTCCAATTAAATAAATAAAATTTTCCAACTGATGATCCAACTAATAGTTTAGTATCTGAACGAAAAAGTCCCATACGTACTAGTTCTGAATCATATTGTTCTGATGTTGTATATATTTTACTGAAAGAAAAAAACACACCATTATATTGAATATTTTTAATAAATCGTGAAAACAATGTGAAAGTTCTTATTAAATATAATAATTTTAAAATGCAGTATAATAATGCTGGATTTAATTATGACTAAGCCATACCTTCCTTTTAAATCAATTGTTGTAAGCATGCCATCACCACCTGCACAAACCAGATATTTTTGTGCTTCATTTGTAATCATATCTGAAATATATTCTTCACCAACTTTTATACTAAATATAGCATCTTGTCTCCTTAAATCCCATAATTTTACAGTACCACTGTCATCACCTACAAAAAATGCAAGTAAAGATAATAAATCTAAGAAAGACACTAAATATTAAGTTAATAACTATATCACATTGTATTTCGCACACAGCAGCTTAGGCAGGGGGAACCTAGTGTTAAGACAGTATGTTTCCCACTCTCCGCCGAATTCTGGAGGAATTGCGTGTTGAGTTTCGGAATTTAACGCCCCACTTTTGCTTCAACACCAGAGCAAAGAAATAAAAATTTCATTTCCTTGAGTGGGGATCAAACACACAACAAGTTGTGTACAGTCACACTGTGAACCTGCATCATGACTAGCCACAACTGGCTTTAATTTTAGTAAATATTATGCTTTTGTGTTCATTCTGTAAAAATGACAATTCTGTGTCAGATAAAATTTGTTGTTCTCACAACCGAACCAAACTTAAACTAAAAAACCCAATATTACAAACTTAAGTTTATTAATTTTATTTTCCTATATAGTTTGTAATAGGTTACTTATAACATATAGAAGGCTATCCTTTAGACATATTAATACTTAGGATTTTTTTATTTTTTAGGGATCTGTATTAATGGCTGTATGAGAAAACATGTAACTGAAATTAATTCTTTTAGAAATAGTTCTTTAAATAAGAGATTCAGATTTCTGAATTTTTTTTCATGGTCAACTTCAAAAGACTGAAAGATGAAATTTTCTAAGTAGTAACATGTAACCAGTGGTTATCATTATATTCTGAGATTTTTGATAGAGATTATTTTCAAATATTGCAAGTATAACTCTGTCATTTATATAAACTAAGACACTTGTAACCAACCTGTGACTATTTTGTTTTCATCTAAAGATAGTAGTTTATAAATTGGTTCTTCATGAGCATTCTCTATACATTGTTTTAACTTTCTGGTTTCTACATCTGTTGCTATTATTGCTTTATCCTAGAACAAAGTAAATATCATAAAAAAGACACTATGTTTTATATAAGTATAGTAACATTCAGTTTGCCCACTAACTTTTCCTGTAGTAAACATAACAATTCCATCATCATCAAATTCTATATCTCTGCAAGCTTTAGTGTGGAGTTCTAAAGTATTGAGAAGTTTAGTCTCATCATTATTGTACTCATATAATAAAACATCTCCAACTATATTTGCTAATGCTATAATATTTTTTGATGGATGAAATGAGATATCAACAATGAAATCTTCACATGTAATAGTAGGTGGGTGATCACGTGGTCGATTTTTTTCAGCTCTAATTGCTTTGACGACTTCATCTTCATCATCATCATCATTATCATTATTATCATCATTCTTATCATTTTCTTCTTCGTTATTAGTATTTGCTTCTTCACCTTCTTCTAAAACAATGTATTTAAATGGTTTATTTTATTGGTTTCATTAACATTGAAGAAAAAGACATACATACCGCTCGAGGATTGGTGATCTTGGTCATATTCAGAATCTTCATTAAAATCGTGACTACTGTCATCAGATGAATCGGTATCAATTTTTTTAAAATCTAAAGTCATTTTAGAATAGTTTATTTTATATTTTAAACATATAAAAAAATCTATGTGTAAAATATTTAAATAAATAATAGTTTCGAGCGTGCCACTCAAAGTTGAAAAGTTGAAAACTGAAATATCAACAATGTGATCGATGACATTGATGTCTACATTTTCCAATAATGACAATTGACAAATGTACACAGATCATGATTGTATAATTTGTACTTAGTTGAATAGAGAATTAGAGATGCTAATGAAAAATAAAATATAAAGGAGTAAATCAAAAGCCTGTATTAACTTATACATCGATATAGATTGTTTTATATTTAAAGTCGGTACTTCAGTAGCATTAACAAATTGTAACTTAAAGTCTAAAAATGTGTCTATCCACCCCCATTGATGATATTGTGGATAATGTACAAGAAATAAATCACTATTACTGTACCATTTCAATAAAAATATTCTCAATTACTACAGCAAATAATATTATTATATTATTATGGTATTTTTAACACATTTCAAGAAAAGCCGGAGTAGGTTTTAAATATTATATATTCAATCGAATCGAAATCTACATCTGTTACTATTATTGCTTTATCCTAACAAAGGTAATATCATAAGTAAAAAATTTAGTTTTACATGAGTATAGTACCGTAATATTAATTTTGCTAGCTTTATATTAAATATTAAAAAAAAACCGTGTAAACGATATTTATTCATAACATTATTCATCATTTAGCTAATTTTCATTTGTCAATATTTTTATTGTCAAATTACAAGATGTCAAATTCGATTTAGGATTTCAATTTTCACATCACCACATACAACATAGTACAACTTGTACGTCTACGCTGTATAGTGTTCAATTACAGTACTCAATATGTACAACTCGTCCAAAATATTAGAAATTTAATTTGAAATTTCTAGTTTATTGTTGTCTTTTTTTAAAAGTATTGTTTATAAGTAATTTGGAAACAACATCTAAACTATTAGTAAAAGTTACCTAATTTATGCAATTTTAAATAGATAATTTTAATTTCTTTTAGAATAAGTTAATAGTTCAGGATTACGCTAATGATATCCATCGTTATAGTGTTAACGGAACGACTAAAAGGTAAATTTTAAAATTGTTTTAATAGAGACCACAAATTTATATTAATTGAAGTTATGCTATAAATAGTTATTACCACTTGTTGATTTATTTAACTCACTGTATAAATATATGAGCTAATAATTAATTAATATGTATTATATTAATTAATTTAATATTATTAATTAAAATATGCAAAAGCTTGTTAATAAATCAATTCAACACATCATCTTTTTATTGTAAGATATAACTATGATGCTAAATTTATATGTATCATACAAGGATATTGTAACTTAGAAAATAATGCTCAAAAAATAGATAAAGTATAAATAGTTTCAAAGCATTACAAATTTTACATTTTTAAGGCATTACAAATTGTTAAAATTTTATTATTATAAGTTTTTTTTATTATTATAATAAAATTTTCTTTATTTTCTTTTTCTTTGTGCCTCAAAACTACTATAAACTAAAAACAATGATGTATATTTATTAAAATCAATGTGTCCATCATATTTTAAGAATTACTAGGGATTCTATTTTTTATTCCACAAGCTTTAGACTACATCTATACCATACACATACATTTAGTAATGGCATAAGTAACAAAAATATGAGCATGGAAATAACAACATAAGTTTTTCTGTAGATACAAAATAGAGAAATAACTAATATACTACTAAAATTATGAATATGACATTATTTTTATATTTTCGTCATCAATGAATATCTAGTATATACATCATTGAAATCAAAGATGATACAAAAACCTTTAAAAAACATTTTAGTTCAATAGAAGAATTATATAAGTACAGTTCCAAAGCCTAGTTTTTGTACATCAAACTAAATATCAGTCTAAAATCAAAATTGATTTTACATATAAATAGAATACATCTAAATAGATGCATTTCTTTATTAACTATTTGATTTATTGTTTTTCATAAAAATACAAGACGCAAGTATCCAATACTTGAATCGTTTTCGTTAATGTTTATAAACTCTTTAACGTCACCACTACGTCGATCTACCTTGTTCCTACCTTGCAGTCCACCGGCACGTGCACTGTACACGCGACTCGCGTGACCTACTATTGGTTCGTAAGCTGGTCACGTGGTATGCTCTGGGCAATTTTATTCAATTTACTTATTCCACGTACTTCGCCGCACTAGCTTACTATTGTAAATAGTTATATAATATCAAATCAATCAATATATAATGTTATAAAGTTTGCATAGAAATAAAAAAAGAATTTATTAAAAATATAGAAAAATATATATTATGCCGCTAAATATAACATAGATGGTTTTTTACATTTTTTTCGACATGTACGTATGTTGGAACAACTTACCTAAAATATATAATGTAAATATATATCGTTGGATCTTCGTCATATCGAGGCCGTCGTGGCGCAGGGCCAGATGGGTGTGACAGTAACGCTACAATTATTGTGGGTTCGATCTCACTTGGGCAAACATGGCGTCCGGCGTTGAGTTATATACCTACCTAGTATACATTTTAGTAGATTTATTGTTGTTTTTTTATTGTTACAGATAAAAGATGGAGTGGGTTCTTAAAAGTCCCCAAATACATAATACCTTCAGCAACCTCGGATTTGCACATGCAGATGGATATCACATAAATGAGAATTGTAATGGTATGTATCTACTTATAAAAAAAGAAATAGTTAAATAAATTTCTAATTGGTAATCACTTTTGTTTTGAACAATATATCTTATGTTATTGACAGCTGCATTAGAATCAATACTTCAGAGCATATTAATAGAAGATAAATATTTACGAACCTATAGAAGGAGTATTAGTTTTGGCCAAAATATTCAAAAGGATCTTATACCACTCTTAATTCATACTAAAGATGATAAGACGGTTGAATTGGTGATAAAAATACTAGTCAATTTGACTATACCAGTAGAGTGCTTGCTATCCGTAGAAACTATAGGAAAAACTGATATAGGTAGACATACCATATTTGAGATTAACAATTTGCTATCATCAACAAAGATTGCCATTACCGACCATCGCGCAACAAAGGTTATAATCGACTTTTTAAAAAAGAATGCAGAAAAGGATCAAAAACCCAAATTGTCTGCCGAACAATGTACTAATATTAGCAACACTCTTCTGTTTTTGCGTAATATCTTACACATTCCTGAAGACATGAACTGTCTCAACGCGACGTACGGTGGCCCGCCGCACACCATACAAAATCAGCTCTTATGGAATCTGTTCAGTCAGAGTATCGACAAAGTTCTAATAAAATTGATGACGATCCCTGATGCGGTAAGTGACTGTAAGTAAGTAAACATAGGCAAGCATGCAGACAAGAGCAGTTATGATTTTGGGGTAATTTTTATTTTTTCTTTTAATTTTTTATCAGAATGGCAGAAGTCGCCTAGAACTTAATAACAATTACCAAAAGTTTCATAAATAAAACGTTTATTAGTTATTTAAATGTAAATATGTTTTATATATTCATTTTAGGTAAGAGTCATGATGTGTGTTTTGTATTCATTTTTATTTACAGATAAATTGGGGAGTTACGATGGTCCAATTGATTGCCCTTATTTACAAAGACCAACATGTGACCAAGTTACATAAACTCCTCAATTTATGGCTTGAAGCATCTCTTTCTGAAAGTTCTGAGGATAATGAGAGTAACACTTCTCCTCCTAATAGAGGTATTTAATTAAAACTGATATGATTATTTGAAAGATATTTGTATACATTCAATAATTATGAAAACAGTACTAACTGCTTAATATATGTAACTGAGAAAACTAAGAGATCCCTCAGTAACACCACTGGCGAGGCCAGCCGAGGCGCAGTTGCACAAAGTGTGTCTGTACGCGACAGATTCTAGATTCGATTCCCACTCGAGGAAATAAAATATTTAATATCTCTGTTTACTTCGCTCTGGTGTCGTGGCAAAAGCGCGACATTGAGTACCCTTACTAAAGACACTTCCGACTTCAGACTTCCGCGAAAGACGAGGAACGGACTGTCTTAACATTACAACGGTTGTGGTTTATTGTGGTGTTAAAATATTATATTTACGAGCTCTGACAGACTCTACCAGAGTAGACAAAGATCGGTGTCGAGTTCCACGTGACAACACGCGATGTTTCAAATAACACGCGGTATGTGGGAAGGCCTTATATATAAAACACTCTATGGCACTTATTAAAATAGGTAGCGACGATTCATCCCCCATGCTGACGTCAGACCCGACGTCCGATTCATCGGACACAGGTGGCAGCGGGAAAAGTAACGAGGAACCCAACTCTGTTAACAATGGTTGGGACAGTTCATCCAGGAATAACAGTGAAAGTGGCAACCAGACCTTTCAATCGCAGAGTAAAACGGACAAAACCTCAGACTATTCGTGTGAAGCTACAGAGAATAATGCGTTTATTGAAAACAATGACAAAAAGGTATTGTTATTTTTTAGTTTTTTTTGGTTTAGTAAAATATTTTTTTTAGAAATAAAAAGGTGAAATTTACATCTCAATCAATAAAAGTATATGGTTAATATAATTATAGATAGATAAATTATTTCTATTTTAATTGCAAAATTAAAATAATATTTAATTAATAATATGTTTACACAGGTTTGTTCAGACCTTGGAGACCAAGAATCAAAGACTATGAGCTCTAAAAATGACAAGAAAACAGTTTCTGAAAATTCGGACTGTGGCTATGGAACGCAAATAGAAAATCAAGAAGCAATATCGACGTCAAGCAACGAAGACGAACTGCCGGCTAAAAAACCCGTACATCAGAAACCACATAACCCTAAACAAAGAATAAATACAAAAGTGCGTTCTTGTACAAATTTACAGGAAAGAAAACGAAAAAAAATTGTCAAAAGAGGCAAAGCAAACATGTGAGTATATAAATATACCTATTGGTATATCGGAAAGTTTATTGAAATTACATTTTATGTCTCTCTTATCACAGTCGCTTAGAAGTAGCTTTTATTTTTTCAGAATCAACGTTCAAGGACTCTCACACAACACCCCTACAGACGACGATATATCCAATGTTTTAAAGGAATTTACAGTTGATTTTCTACTGAAAGGATATAATTCTTTGGTCCAAACTCTTCACACGCAAATTCTTACCAATATTCAATTAGAAATCGATACATCGCACTTTTTTTGGCTTGTGACATACTTTTTAAAGTTCGCCACTCAGATTGAATTAGATCTGGAACACGTTTGTTCTGTCTTATCTTTTGATATAGTTTCATATCTAACGGCTGAAGGGGTCAATTTATGTGAACAGTTCGAACTTGCTATCAAATTAGATGGGAACGATTTGAAACCTGCAATAAGGAGATTGCACTTGGTGAGTATAATATAATACTTTTACAATAAAAATATTTAAAAACGTTTTTATTTAGTATTATTTTTTTATATTGAAATTCAAAGGTCCAGAAAACAGGATGTTAAATCGGATGATTTTAAGTTCAAATGCTATAGAGATTGCAGCTTTAAATATTATTTAGATATCTGGACTGTTTAAATAAAATGATACCTTGAAACTCGTTTAACTTATAAAACTAAATGATATAAATGATCTAAGTAATCTATATATATAAAAGGACTTGTCCTCACTGACTGAGGTAAGACGCACGCACAGCCGTAACCGCTGTGCGTAGAAACGTGAAATTTGGACAGATGTATACTTTCGTAATCTGGACATCCACTAAGAAGGGATTTTGAAAAAATTTAATCCTAAAGGGTGAAATAGGGGTTCCAAGTTTGTATGGAAATAAATTTAAATGGCACCGATTTTTATAAAATTTGAAATTTAGATTTTTAAAAGTATTTAATTGAACACGTGTTTCATCGTTTTCTAGAATTCTCTCCCTTAGGGTACAAATAAGGGGTTGAAAGTTTGTATAGAATATTTTTTAAATCGGCACCAATTTTTATAAAATTTGGAATTCAGACTCTTAAAAGTATTTAATTGAACATATGTTTCATGTTTTCTTGAATTCTTCCCCTAAGGGTGCATATAAGGGGTTGAAAATTTGTATAGAAACATCTTTAAAACGCCACCGATTATTATAAAAAAATAAATTTAGACTCTTAAAAATATTAATTTGAACATGTGTTTTATGGTTTTCTAGAATTCACCCCCTCAGGGTGCAAGTAAGGGGTTGAAAGTTTGTATGGAAAAATCATTAAATCGCCACCGATTTTTATACAATTTGAAATTTAGACTCTTAAAAATATTTCATTG
This sequence comes from Heliconius numata, assembly GCA_016802625.1. Lineage (NCBI taxonomy): Eukaryota > Metazoa > Arthropoda > Insecta > Lepidoptera > Nymphalidae > Heliconius > Heliconius numata. The sequence goes on from JAEBDU010000009.1 coordinate 2,627,912, forward strand.
AACACATGTTTCGTGGTTTTTTGGAATTCAACCCTAAATACGCAAGCGAAGCTGCGCGCGTCCGCTAGTAGTGTATAAAAATACAATTAAAATAAAAAAAAAATATTGTTTTTGATTTATTAATATTTTTTATGATTTTAAGGTCGTAACAGCCATTCGGGAGTTCGTTCAAGCCATCGAAGTGTATAAAAAGTCCGCCCACATTTGTAACAACGATAAGGAGGCACTCCTCAAATTACAAACAAAGATGTGCGAAGCTGACGAGTTGCGGTCACTTTTAATTCTACTCCTGAGACATTATAACCCTAAGTATCACACTAAGCAATATTTACAAGTAAGATTATTTTATTATTGCATATTTTATTATTGAGTGGAACTCAACGCCGCGTGTTGTCTCGTTACTAGAGTGAAATATTAAATATTTTGTTCCATTGAGTGGGAATCGAACCCACGATCGTCGCACTTACAGTCGCTTGTTGATGGTAACATTATTTAAATTATGGTAAACGTGTATGGATGTTTTTTTGTTGTGAACGCGCTGGTTGTAAGTTCGATCCCCCTTGGACGAAGTAATCTCCGAGTTATTATAATTTAGGTAATATAAGTATAATTGAGGTAATATAAAGCGAAAAGAAAGTGGAGAAAGTGTTTTGATAATAGGATTTTTCCGCTCTGCCTTCTATAGCGGGACGCAGCGTGAGACTAAATCTATATACCTATATAAAATCGAAAGGTCACTCACTCATCACGAAATCTCAGAAACTATAAGTGCTAGGAATCTCAAATTTTGCATAGTAGTTCTTAATAGGACGTAGGAGCTCGCTAAGACGGGAATTTGCAATATTCGACACCTAAGGGTTGTTTTTGGGGTTGAGAGTTTGTATGAAACTTCGTTACTACAAATGCTAGGAGTCTAAAATTTTGCATGGACGTCACTTATAGGACGTAGGTACTCATGGAGACAGAAATTAATAATAACGTAGTTCACGCAGGCGAAGCCGCGGGTGGGCCGCTAGTAATTTATAAAAAGGATAGCAAACAGCGCACGCAATTGCGATCACGTGTAAGGTTTCGCCCGTTTTGGGTTCATCACGTGCAGTAGGGAGCGTTAATTAACTTCGCGGGTTTGCCAATTAATTTTATTAACCATAAAGAATTTTTTACCTTAATATTTTGTCTTAATTTAATTCATCTGTCTTATTTGTTACAATTTTAGGATCTTATTGTGACGAATCACATTCTTTTGATGTTTTTGGATAGCATTATGCAGTTACCTGATTACAAAGGCAATGGTACCATGGTGGAACACATCCGACAGTGAGTTAAACTTATAATCTAATGCGTCATGCAGGGTACAGCGCGAAGTTAAGAATGATTTCTATACTTAAGAATAATTTTTCTCATTAGATTCGCTTCACCCGAAATAATGTACCAGTATGGGCTTCTATTAGAAGACTATGAAGGAAACGGGGAGTTCGTCAACGACTGCATCTTCACGTTAATGCATCACGTAGGCGGCGAGCTCGGCTCCCTTATATCCCTCTTTCAACCAAAGATATTAAAAATATTCACTTCTATATGGAAATCAGAGTTTGAAATATGTGATGTAAGTATATTTGCTTATTATTATAACGCTCGTTTGTTATATTAGCTGGTGACTGATTGATAGCTAGAGTCCGGGGTGACAAATTTGCGGGTCGTATTTTTTGCTTTCAAATTGATAAAAATTAAAACAAATTTTTAAACAACACATGACGGTGTTCTGACATATTATAAAAAGTAGCACATTTGTATGTAACTAGCATACATTATATTGTCTTGTTAAACGAAACTTAATCAAGTTTCGATTAGCTCAGAAATATATAAACAAAAAATTTTATGGGTTGTAACAATATTTTAGGATAATTTACAGCCTACAACTTAAACCGCCAGTATCTAAGATGAATATGTATTCTTATTTCTGCCATAGTATTGGTTTTAATAATTAATAAATTTGCAGGACTGGTCTGACTTGATAGAGTATGTAATAAACACGTTCATAAAGAAGCCATATAAGTTACAAAGTTCAGCGCAACTGCCCTTAGACGTGGAAATGTTCGAAGACGATAAAATGCTCAAAGAGATACTCGATACTGCCGATGGAACGGAACAGTCCATCGTTGAGAAAAAGAAGCCAAATTCCGTCAGTGGAAAAAATGTTCATAGGTACCTAATGACTCATGTTGCCCATATTTACATAATATGTATCGTAAAATCAACGTTTTTGCCATTTTCACATTGTATCTCCTACATATATTAAACATTTCAATTCTCTGAGTGGGAATCGAACCCAAAATAGTTATGTTTATAGTCAAACGTCTTCCCGCTGCGCCACCACAGCTATAAAATTCTCAAATTTTAAAACTTCTGATATTATTAAAAGTGTTGAGTTATAAACCTTTTCTTAAAATCTTTTAATGTTTCTGCAAGAAACACTTAAACTTATCTTTTTATAAAAGGTGGACTGAAGATGAACTGTCATTGCTAAGTTGGAACTACATGCAATGCAATAGCTCAGCAGACGTCATTGGAGACATAGTGAAGCTATTCAAAGAAGACGACATAATCAAAAGTCGCCAGTCCGTCGTAAAGGAGCTTTACAATCAATTCATCATAAATAAAGAGGAATATGATCGTCTATCGAAAGTGGAAAGTGAAAAGAACTCTGAAGCCGTACAAGAGAGTAAAGAGGCGAGAGAGGACGAAATCGGGAAGCTATGTGAACAGCTCGGGCAAGATGGAAAAATTAAGTTTCTAGATTGGGTCCAAACGGTTCTGTTAGAGACTTGTTTTGCAAAAATATATTTGCAAAAAACCGCTTCGAACACATTCAGACATACGACAATGACAATGTTCGATAAACATAAAATGATGTTCGAAACATTTTTGAAGAAACCCACCGATATGCCGGTCATGTCGCCGGTGTCGTATCATTCATTGCGTAAGTTCATTTTTATTGTCAAGAATGTATTAAATTTTAGGCAATATGGTATTTACTAACACAATTTTTATTTATTGCTAGTTTAGAAACTGAAAATATTTATGATTTTTAGTTTTAAACCAATCGGTACCATTGGTGCCGTGGAATTGTCAACAAGCATCTATTTGTAAGGATTTGAAATTCCTACAACTTTTACACAAACTCGGGTTTCATATGCCAGTGGATACGGGCAAAGTCTTTATAAGAATACCACACTTTTGGACGCCAGACTTTTTATACGAAGTGGCTGGGAAAATATCTCCTATTGATGTTTGTAAGTACTACATGTTAATATGTTACAATAATTATTCCTTATCTTTATAAATATTAGGAATATTATAATAAAATTAATTTGAAAATGTTTCATATATATAAATAGGTTAGTTATTCAAATAACTAGTAACTATATAATAATTTATTTGTCTATAATACTTTGTAAAAATTACATTAGAAATTTTATTTTAGAAATTATATTTGAAATTTGTGTATTTTCCATAAAAAATGCCGGATGATTCTTACCGAACCCGACCTTCTATACTTAGTTTTTATTACGTGTTATTTAACTTTAACTTAATTATTCGATGATGACATAGGCTGGAGATAGATGATGAAGTAGCCTGTCTTATTATATTAAGGATTTTTTAAACTTAATGTAATGCGCTGCATTGAGTTCCGTCATTTAACACGCGATGTCTTGAAAATTGGACAGCGCGTGGGGAACGAAGATTTTTTACTCTAGTTTCTAGGGAGATGAGGGTTAAGACACATCTTCCGTTTTGCCTATACTGCTATAAACCGGATACAGCGTGAAGCTAAAAATAAATATATATATACAGATAACAAATGTTTAAGTATTGTATACATTAATAGAACAAAATTAATTTCAGCTAAGCTTAAATTCTCCCTAAGCGACATATCCCAGTCAAGTGTAGATATTTCGGCTCAGAACACATTCCTGCTACCAGAACTGTCTAAGGACTCCACACTGACGCCTACATCTGACAACTTCTATCAAATACATAATAAAAAACAAAAACACCTCGCCACCATTGTTAACTTTACGCCTATGTAAGTTGGAAACAGCAATTTTTTCATGGCAATTGGCAATTAAATATTATCAATTAATCATTTGTCTGTGCGGAAATCACAATTAACAATTGTTTATGTGTGTATCTGTATGTCTGTCTTTGGAATCGTAGCTTCCAAACGGATGAACAGGTTTTAATTTAGTTTGTTAGAGTGGTGACATCATCGACAGTTTTCTTAGATATATTTCAAGAAAATATGTTCATCCGTTTGAAGATTATATTATCAGCTCATTACTAGATGCTTGTTACTTTTTAGAGATTTTTGTGTCGGAAATGTTTAATTATAAATTATCTTCCTATATAATGCAAGTGTTTCTATATTATATGAGAACCGAATAATAAACAGCTGTAGATCTTCTATGTAAAATATTTGTGTTGTGAACATATGTTACTTAATAATTTATAAAAAATATATGTGTGAATTGATTTAATGAATAATAATTATTATTAGGCCTGGCTCGTCGTTTTCAACAATCGACGACGATGTCAACAAGCCTAGCTGGTTAGAAGTAGTTCAAAAATCACAAGAATACAAAATCACGCTGGATCTAGGAAAGTACGAATTTGATTTCCATAAATGAAATATAATAAGGAAAACAGGTTTAAATGTTGCCGCATATGACTCGTAAACAAATTAAATTGTGATAACGGTTTTTTGAAAAATCTTATTGAATTTATAGTCATTTTAATTTGATTAATTTAAATGACTATAAATTTTATATATTAATTAATTAATTTCATTTGAGATCAGTCGTGGCGCAGGGGCACAAAGTGTGACTGTCAAATCGATTGGTTGTGGGTTCGATCCTCATTCGATGAGATGAAATATTTATTTAAATTTATATATCCATTTCTTCGCACTGGTGTCGAGGCAAGCGCAGCGTTAAAATCCGCCACTCAATACGCAATGCTTCCAGAATTCGCCGGAAAATTGGGATCGGAGTATCTAAACAGGTTCCCTTTGCCTACCCTGATGTGTGCGGGATACAGCGTGAAGCTGAAATAAACGAAAAATCTCTTTTTCTTATTTAATTAAAATGTTATTTCTATTATTTCCAATAAATAATACAGATCCATAATTGCTGAAGACGAAAATTCTTCAGTGTTAAGTAATGAGAAGCCGATACTGCCAATTTTACCGCAAGTGTCGATCCCCTCTGCCCCCTCGCTCCTACTGCCGACCATTATGAGCGTGAAACAGGAACCTACGACCTTCACCATAAATCAGGCTGAATCTGAATATTATAACAACAGGTTTGTCTTCATTTAAAATTTTTTTAGCTTCTAGTATAATATTTTGGCTAGAACTTGTATAAATATTATAATTTGTCAACTATTTTATTATAAATTGTAAAATATACTTTATTTAATTAGAATAATTATTAATGTTATATATAAACTTTAGTAACGATTTTCGAATCCGAAGATATTTTACAGAAAATAGAAATATATTCACTTTCCGCTACATAAACTTACATAGTATAGGTACTCGTACAAAAAACGCTACCATTTTCAATTGCTTTACCTAAATAGTTCGCATCACCCTATTATAAAATATTAATTATTTATTTAATTTATGGGAACAGTACGGAAAATAATCAAGATACCTCAACCGCTTATACGTATTTTATTTGAAAAAAATATTTTTTGTTTTAATCGTATTAGGCTTTTATAGAGTAGTTAAAACTGTAGTTTCATTTAAACTGGTGATGACAAAAACACTCTGTTTTTACTTTATTATTTCCTCCTTTACATTTATTTAAGGTATAAATAAAATGAAAGTGTCGATACGTAGTGTTAAATGCATCATACATTCACTAAGCTTAGTAAGTTGAACATCGAGATCGCGATTAATCGCTTTATGTAAGACAGGGGTTTCCAACTTTAAAAAATTCTTAGTCGGTGACCACTTTTATATCATTGTTTTTAGCAGCCACTATGATTAGATTAAAAAATTAAAACTTAATTTATCTAACATAAAAACATTTTAACGTTTTCTTTACTTTAAGCAACAATACCTTCCTTTTGAAAATGGCTAAATATTCAGTTTTATTCTATAGTGTATAAGTGCATTTTCTCCAAATTAAAAATCATTCGCGGACCGGATAATTTGATTTCTGGGGACCACTGATCGGAAACCATTGATGTTGTAGGAGGATGTCGATGCAACAGGTGCATGGCCCCGACCGGACACGGAACAAGTTGCGCTCTTCCTCTATTTGCGATAATTTTGTTGATCTTGTTTAAAATAAACAAGATACATTGTGTTCATTCCTTTCTGCATTTTTCTCGCTGTTTTTTTTTTAGAAAAAAAAATATTGTTGCTGTAGCATACTTTTTGGGGATACTATCAATGAAATAATATTTAATATAGTTATATTAGTGATGAATCTTATATGTATTATAAATTCATTATTTGTTTTATTTCTATTGATAAAAAGTTTTAGCAAAATTTATAAAATTTTACAAGTTTATAATAATTTTTATATGTAATAAAGAGTAGTAATATTTTTAAAAATATTTTTAACTGTCAATTGATTCCGTATTCTACTTCTTCTCCAACTTCGGTGTCTTTCCAGAGCGGGGGAATGAAAATAATTTAAATCCCACCGTGAGTGGAATCCGCAACCATAGCACTTGTAATCAGACTGCTCAATCACTGCGCCCTGAGACAAACATAAAGTTTACTTTCAAATTTCTTATACTTGCTTCCCACAATATAGTTTATTTGAGACGGAGATTTTTATATTAAATAATGAAATTGTAACCCAGCGTGTGCGAGACGGCGTCCGTGGCGTCAGACCTCACGCGCATGTACGTGTCGGACGAGGACGAGAAGCCCGAGCTCGTGCGGCCGAGGGAAGCCCGCGACGAAAGCGCGGAGAAACGCGCACGAGTCCAGTTCTCGCCGTCCTTCTAGAACATTCTACATCACTTAAGTACAGAGGAACACCACCAAGTGCAATCTTAGTTCATTAGCCACCTGCTGACGACGACGCTGACGCCATCAATGCCACAATTATACGTTTATTTTCTTCTTACCATGTTTTTTTATAAGTATATTTTAATTTATCACATTAATTGTTAATGAATCATCTTATAGCTATACCAAACTTTTTTCCCCTTATGAGTTATATTACAAAAATATCTGTTTTATTGTTTGAAACTGACGCTGTATCCCGCATACATCGAGATAAGCAGAGGGAACCTAGTGTTAAGACAATTCATAGCCCGCTTCACTTAATTTTCAAAACTTAGCGTATATTACAAATTTTGGGTGACATTAATATTGCATGTATTAGCACATCGCAATAAAATTGGCGATAATGCCTAAAGTACTGTGGAGTACATAATTTGCTAAAATTAGTATCTGAACTATTTAATAATAGATATATGTATACCTAATTATAATTGTATTGAAATATTTTTATTATAACATACGATTTTTCGTGGTAGAGTCAATAGTTAAACGTATAATAAACACTTTTGTGTTATATTGTTCATAAAAATATTTTTACAAACTTTATATGGATATAAGAATTAACTAAATATTTTAATATATAACTTATTAGTGATAGTATAAATAATGTAATAATATAGTATTTACAACTAAGTAATTTAATATTAAAAAAATACTTATATATGTATAAGGAATAGTACGCTTAAAATCTTGATTTCTACAGTTCCATTTCGAAAAATTTGAAATTATTTGAATTATTATATTTTATAAGTATTTATATTTCTTTAAATTTAAAAAACGATTGCTCTGTATTAGTAAATATATAAACAAACTACACTTGTGTAATAGGGTTGCCAAAATTTTTGAAAAATTATATAGACTGTACACAATAATAATAGTCTTTATTACTAAAAAAAAATGTTATTATTTTAAGTTACTACAATTGTATAAGAATTTGAAATATAATATAATTATATTGCATTTCTTCTGGTGTGCAGTGTTGCCAAGACAAGTAACCAGGATTATGTATTAGGGATGTAGTGTTTGACACTCAAAGTGCGATAACCACGCTTTTGTGATACATAGGACTATTGTATAAAAATAAATATTATGACTACAAATGTATTTAAATATATATTTGTACCTTCCGAGACGTATCATATTTGACACTATCTTTATAGTTATGTAGGTATCCTAGTTTACATTTTATTGAAACAAATTAATTAAGTATTGTTGTAAGTAGTTTGTGTTGTTACATGTTTTATAAATGTTTAAATAAAATATATTTGAAACCTGAAACCATCATAAGGGATCTTGACGATATATTACAATGTTATACATACAATAGGTGATCTACTTTCAATCTCATATAACTAATTTTGCGTACAAATTTTTATATAAGTAATTATAATGTATAATAGTTTTTAATCTAAACATGAATATTTTGTCTGAGGTCAATATTATAGAATTTAGTAGGTACAAACTTTATAAGTGGATTTTGTTATATCTTAAATAAAATTTAATTACAGTTACTAGTGTGCCCAATGTAATATTTTCTTGATTTTTTATGGAATTGAAATTAGTTTAAGAATATAATGTGGTGATTGTTTTTTTGTTTGATTATAAAATCTCTAAATAATTACAAAGATAATAATAGTATATGGATAAGGTATAAAATCTATTTGTCCGAGTTTGTTACGTAATTAGCATAACTCTAAAAGTAGATATTAGAACATAAATAAATATATTTAAGAAATAATATATCATTTTATTTATATTAAAAATAATAATTTATGTCAAAATTAACAATATTATGAATAGGTACTTACACATCTAATAACAATCTTAACAATCAACAACAATTGAAAACATTCACACAAAAACACGAAGTTATTAAATTTTTCCAGTTTTTCCTAGACCGGAGATAACTGTAAATACTGGATTATTTTACAATATGATATTTCTTTCCTTTATCGAATGAAAAGAAATATAGCTGAAGTTATAGTGCAAGATATTTTGTTACAAATATTGTAATGCAAATCATATTTCAGGTACTAGAACTTATATATTTTATCGATTTGCTAAGCGGTTAGTGAAAGTTATTGGGATGTCCCACATTTCCATTTGGATTTATTTTGTTCCAATAATTCTGAATTGCTTGGTCATAGATTTTTGATTCAAAAGAATTATGCCCATCTTGATCAGCAGGAAAGCCGTGATAATCTTGTGGTGCTTGTCCGTAAAATGCCCCTGACGATCCTTGTGAATTATAATCTCCACTCGGAGCGCCGTAACTATTTTCGCTGTTACCTTGTCCTTCAAACGATTGACTTCCTAAATCATCGTACGAGTCGGCAGATGGGACATCATGTTGCTCTTCTTGCACTTGATATGAATTACCATCTTGTTGCCGGTCTTGGAATTGGTGCCCGTGTCCTGCATCAAGGGCTTCGTGACCATGACCGTGTATGTGAGATACTGGTACTTTGATAATTTGTGGCACTGGCACTGGGTATGGCTTGTTTACGTGAACAGGATATGGCACCTTTTCCACAACTTTTACAGGATATGGTACGGGAACCTTGACTGCAATGGTTTTAGTTATTTTGATCACTTTAACCGGAGTTTCGGGTATTTCAACATGCTCTCCAAGATTTTGAAGTTCTGTCTCATATCCTTCCACGGGTATTGTATGGGAGTGATGGGAATGATGAGAGGCGACGCAGATGGTAGTACAGCATAATAATATAATCGATTTCTGTAAAAAAATATAATGATAAATATTTCATGCTTATGTTAACGAAAGCAAGATTTAAATTATGTCTTTGTTAACATAGTATACTCATAAAGTTTATGTAAGGTTATTTAGAATGCTTTATTTTTTAAATCTGAAGTTACAAAACGGAAATAAGCCTTACATAAGAAATTATGTAATGTACTCATTTCCTAGTAAAAACCGTTAGATATAGTCGACGACGTCTCCGACGCAATCTAAAACAAAAAAATACTGACCGGTATCTCCATTGTGCTACGAGTAAGTGTAAGCCCCAAGGTGCAGTTAGAACTATCGTACAACAAGTGTACTGAGCTGCTTTATATAGTTGCTCTCAACAGAGAGGTTCTCTCGACTATTACTTTCTTTAGCATTCGCTTGAAATCAGTGTTCATTTTAATGTTAGATCGGCTAGGTAGATCAGTTGTTAAACAGCTGTTAGTTACATATCTTAATAAATATATATATTTTTTCCTTTTTTACTACGTAACTTTTATAAATGAATGTAGCCTCATGTGTAATAGTTACATACCGCGCATTAAAAAGCTTCGTAATATATATTTTTATCTGAATGTCATTAAAGGATAGAATGCCAACTATATTCGAACTAAGTAGAAATTTAGTAGACTTAAATAAATACATCCCTTATTATTAGACAATACACTAGGTGTTAGGTAAGTATTTAATCTAAGAGACAACTTTCACTCAGGAAGTTGAACTTTAAACATTCTGATCCCCATAAAATTATTCTTATTAAGAAAAGTTTGTATTCACGGATTGCCTTACTCTTCGGATAAAATTCAAAATGTTTTTAGATTCAGCTTTATATTTTGTTTGTTTGTATTCAATTAAGCGCTAAGTAGTTAACGAATTTATCAATGGCTAAGCTTAACGAATCAACTACAGTAGAAATTCGATTAACCGGATTAATTGTTGTCGTTAGTTATCCGGATAATCGAATGTGTAAAGAAAAGTTGGTTTTGTGAGTATGTGTAGCTAAAAATTGTAATATATTTTTTAAACGCAACAAGTACATGTCAACGAAAATCAACGTTTATTAAGAAATTATTAACATTTACCAACATACATCTTATACACAAATTATGTACGCATTTACGTACCTGCATATATACTTTTTCTAAAGTGTCATTGTAGTTGTATAAAATAGTTATCGCGGTTGACGAGTCCGGATAATCGCGAATCCGTATAACTGAGGGCCGGATAATCGAGTTTCTACTGTAGTACAAAACAGTACAAATTAGTAAAAGGCGCAGAGACACAGGGGTGTGACTGTAAGGCGACTGTTGGGAATGAATCATTACTTCTTAATATTTTCATTTCTTCGCTCTGGCATCACGGCAAAAATCCGGCGTTGAGCTCCTTTACACACACAAATCCTTAAATTAATAGCCTTAAAAGAGGGGGGCGGGGGAGGGGGTAGAATGGATATTAAAGCCGATAGTTCAAGTGAGGTGTCAGTTGAAAGGGCTCTGGTGGGCAGACCCAACATGCGTTAAAATAAAAAATAAAACACTGAATGATAACTGAATAAGTATAATACATTTTATTGAACATATTTATAAAGAATATTTACATATACACTAGACTTTTAATCTATCAGATAGAACACGCACAATTGAGCCAGAACCACCAATATTAAATGCTTTTTCATGCCACAACAAAAGATGCCCACTTGATCCCTCTGAGGGATACTCAAAGCCTCTGTAAATATATTTCATTAGAATATCTATATCATCCAGTGAAAGAGTACCAACAGCTTCTTCAATTTGGGCTGATTTTATTGCAAGTAATACTTTCAATGTTAAGCTTAATGCATTATCCTGAAAATAAATATTAAATTACTACTATGTTGTAAATAGCTTATTCTTTGATAGCAAATAAAATGGCTTAGAAAAGTATATATTATTTTGTTTATTTAATGCTATGCAGCAGCAATAACTCAATCTGGGTTGAATCAAGGTTTCATATTTTTTAATAAATTTAAATTAAATTTAATAACTTTAAATAGTTTACATATTGTATTATAATATTTATGAATGGTGTGTTCGCCTTTAATTAGGAGTAATAAATAATATAGTAGAAATAAATATGTAAAATGTCATAACTTCTTGGGTGCCCCCTTTGGAGATATATATGATATTCCTTGCTTTTTATATATTATTGCTATTATATTAAAACAACTATTGACTTACTTTTATTTGTTGATCAGAGGACCCCAAAGGTGCATTGCTTAACACATGCTTAAGTGCTTCAACATATCTGCCTGTATTCATTTATTAAGGAAAAAATATGACATTGACTAAATTGGTATTATGAAAGTAATTATGGATAATTAAATTAAATTTTCAAGTACCCCCTACAGTTGATTTGCTCCCTACTCAGGAAATGTTTATTATTTAAATTATTTTCACTTCTGAAAATTTATCTTCAGATTTGAGTTTCTCTACTTAACATGCAATATCATGATTTCATCCAAAGAGCAGGTTTACAAGTCGATACTGTGTTCTTATGAACAGGAAGAATTTTTCAGTTCATTATAATATGTAAGATTTTTAAGCTAAAAGTGTATTTAATATTTTAACAACCAAAAGGGATTATGACAAAAATGTTTCGTTTCATTTTGTTGTTTCCATATTTTACAAGGATATACTTCTGTGACTGTGCCGAATAATTAAAACATTTTATTATTATAATTTTATGATTCATATAGTACTGTCATTGTCATGTTATCAGACAACTATAATACATATTAAGTTACACTATTACAGTACCTGAAATAAAAGTATTAATTAAGTTATTTAAAAGGATATTGGTTAAGAAATGCACAGACTTCTGCTTCATCAGGTCCGGTAGGCACAGATTGCACTGCGTCGTCTTCTTTAAAGTTATCTTCATTGTACTGATCAATATCAATTTTACGAAAAGCGGAGCTGGAAGTGTTTTTAGCCATCTCTTTGAATGTTTATTAAATTAAAACTACTTTGAAATATCAATTCTTAATAGCAATTGATATCAAACAAAACAATTATATTTTAAATTGTAATCACAAAATAATTGTAATCGAAATGTCAAAGTTGAGTTTTTTTTTGTATTACTTTTCAAGTTATTAAGTATAGGGCTGCCAGAGCTAATATTGAAGAAAAATATACTATGCACAGTAAGGTTATAAATTACACATTTTTATTAATAACAAATTGATTTCCATAAATGTTATTTGATCTTTTTGAGTTGAATAATTAATAAGAATAATTAAATCACTTAAGAAAGAGAAAAGTATTTTACAATATTTAAAAGTATAATTAAGTTGACATATTCAATATTTTTTGAACAGTTAACATTCATTTGAAATGTCAATTGTCTTTACTGTCGAATATTTCACTTTTCTTTTTATCTACATATTGGCCTAAAATATTTTTTGTTGTTACAGTGTACATTCAAGTTAAATATCGACGATTAGTTCTTTTCGTATAAACTGCGTCACTGTTGTATAACATTATCTAAAACGTTGTTTTTTTGTAGCAGTAAAGTTAAATTTATTTGTTGGACATAATGACAATGGGTGATGAATTACCTGTCACTTCTTTAGTTTTACCTGTCTTAATACGTCCTGTTTTAACACAGGTATTTATTTAAATAAAATACTACATAATTTTTATTATCAAACTCGCATATAATTAGATTTAAAGTAAAAGTGAAATAAGAAAATTGCATATGAGTAGCTACCATATGATTCTGTTATTGACGTTAATTAAGGTGTGGTGACAGTGGCTGAGATCAATTAATCGTAAATCTTAAAATATATTTCAGTTAGAGAAATATGATTTGGGTGCTTCTCAAACGTTGCGTGCTGCACTTACAAAGGCGGAGGCAGCTATTCCAGGTCTCAATTATGATTTGGTTGCTGGCATCATGAGAAGAGCAGATATTCCTGTTAATATGAATGAGAGCTTACTTCGTTTACAAGGAACATTGACAGAAACCGAATGTATGTAAAGCACAAATGTAATTTGATTAAACAAATAAATTTCTTTCTAGGTCTGTATGTATTGCTTGCTAAACTTAAATATTTCTTTTTCTATTATATAAAATATATTATAATAGACAAATAGATATTGGCCTCAGATATGTTATTAATTTGTTAATTAACAATAGGTGCTGACTTGAGGTTAAATAGATCAGAAGAAGCATTTCAAGAGTTAAATAAGAAATCCACAGCTTTAAAAAAGATTTTAAGCAGAATCCCTGATGAAATTACTGACAGAAAAACTTTCCTTGAAACAATCAAGTAAGTTAAAATTGTAAATAAGCTCTTTAGCGGGCTAGACAGTGGGAAGTTAAGACACTCACTTTCCCAAATGATGCTCAATCTTCGAGATATTGAGTGTTCAGTAGTAGAACTCAATGCAGTGGTTCTTGTTACTGAGTCAAGAAATGAAAATAAGTTATTTCCCTTAGAGGTAATCAAACCCACAACCATTAAATTTACAATTAAACACTGCACTGCTGTACCACAATGGTCTCTCATATCAAAAGATATTTATACTTTAATATAATGGTAACCCTGCCACTGTTGTAAACAATAAATTTGATTGTTTTATTATTAATTAAATATATTATTAAGAACAGTGTACACCTTAATGCCAGTCATAATTTGACTGTGAATGTTGGTTGAGTTTAATCTCCACTCAGGGGCATAATTATATTCAAATTGTTTTTATTTCCTCTTTCCTGTAAAACAAAGTGTGAGTTGACACATATTGTACTGTAGGCGGAGTACATGTTGTCTGGATACATAAGTTCTATTTGTCTACACATTACTAAAGATTTTTTTTTAAAAGGGAAATTGCATCAGCTATAAAAAAGTTATTAGATGCAGTCAATGAAGTGTCATCATATACCCCTGGTCCAGGAAAACAAGCTTTGGAACAAAGAAAAAGAGAATTTGTTAAATATTCCAAGAGATTTTCTAATACTTTAAAGGAATATTTTAAAGAAGGCCAGTAAGTAGCATTTTCATATCTGAATTTTTTTTTCTTAGCTTAATGTTATGCATATGCATATATTGCAGATTAGGCAGAGGGAATCAAGAGTAACAACATTACCTACTTTATGCTCAATTTTCGAAATATTGTGTGTTGAGTGTCAGAATTCAATGTACACTCCCTCAAAGTCAATTTTTTCTTGTGACTAGAGTGAGAAAAAGAAAATAAATCAATTTTCAAAATGGGAATTGACCCCACAATAATTATTTTTAGAGTCAGAAGCTGTGCGGTTTTTTTATACTTGAGGTTAATTTAGCCTCCTAATTTCAAATATGAAAAAATATGAGTGTAAATATCATGTGTAACAAGATAAATTTGAAGTTGAGAACTTTTTTTTCATATAAAATGTGGTTTAAAAAATTATTTTCTTATATTATTTTTATTCTTTTCCAGAGCCAATGCTGTATTTGTAAGTGCTCTATACCTCATTTACCAGACCAATCAAATACTATACACTGTGAAGAATAAATCGGAATAATATTCTAAAAAAGAAAAGTGACAATAGTTGATGTTTATATTATGTAAATTGATAGATATTCATTTTATGAAAATTATAGTTGCCTATATATTTAGTTTCTATTTTATTTTTAATATTAGTACACTAAATTTGCTTCCTTTAAAATTAATGAGACCACCAGAGTTTCTTAAACTAGGTAGAGTATCTATCTAACTTGATTATTATGTAAAGCTAAAAAAATGCCCCGAGAGTTTTTGAATATATCTATGTTTATAGTTGCATTGGATTTAGTTATGAAATATTATATGTAACGTAAATAATTTAATTATAACATAAATTTACACTGATTGTACTGTGTATTCATTGTTATGTTGAGGTGATGCTTTGTGAAGGCTAAAGAAATGTAAGTTTAATTTAATTATAGTCATAAATAATATATGAAAAACAGAGTTTATACTAAATAATTAAGTTTATATAAACAATAAATATATTATTTTTATTCATTCTTTATGTTTATTATAATTTTTCAACCACACATTTAGCTTTATTTAAACAAATATGAATTGTTTTATTTTAATTAATAATATACTCTAAATTTAGAAAACGAAATTTCTAACCATCTATTGTCATCATTGCATTGTGGCATGTTGAAGAAGATGGATTTTGGTTTATGCTAAAATAAAAAGTTATAGGTAGATGTTGTAGATTCCATATTTATCTTCAAAATTTATTATCTACTTATACACAATATACATAATGATTGAATATTGCAACATTATACATATTACTATAGCTATAAGCTCATTTATGGAGATCCATATCTCAAAAGAACATTTTTAGGATCATGAACAACACTCCCTCAGGACCTCTGTCTATATGTTTTTCAAAATCCTTTTTCTTAACACTTTTTTAGTTGACATTTTAAGTAGGTAATCTCATAATTATTATGTCTAATTTTTACTCATAATTATTGTCTAATATTGCAACAGAACCTAAATAGTCTTGGCTATCTATTATAAACGTATAGGTGTACGAAACGAGACCTCGGGTTAACATTAAATCCACGTCTACGGCCCCTTGGAGCGCGGAAGATATTAAGCGTTTACTTATGCATAGTTTTTGCAGTATTTTATACGAAATTCGGAGTGTAATTAATTGTACTACAGGGTAATTAATGTGCACTTACAATTATGAATTTTGGTAAAACTGACAAGCTAACAGTACAAAAAAGGGAAAAAATACCGAAAATTGGAATTTGTAATAGGTATA
Organism: Heliconius numata; assembly: GCA_016802625.1. Lineage (NCBI taxonomy): Eukaryota > Metazoa > Arthropoda > Insecta > Lepidoptera > Nymphalidae > Heliconius > Heliconius numata. The sequence continues at coordinate 2,644,540 of JAEBDU010000009.1, forward strand.
TTTAACAGAAAAAAACCATTACAAACTTTACACTCCCGTGGACACAACGTCCACGGGAGTCCAACGTCGTTGACCTACAATCATGAAATTGGTACGTTCTCTAGTATAGGTACTTATGTGTATTATCTTTATTGGTACGGAACTATTGGTGGGCGAGACCAACTCGCTCTTGATGTATTTTTTAATATACATATATAAAGGTCATCTCGTACACACGTTACGTACAATATTGGAGACCAGAGTGTCCAAGATGATCCTTTAGCATAGTTTTAAAAATGTTAAATATTACTACGATAGATCTATAATCTGATTACTATAATCAAATGCTATTCAAGCCATAATAATTTCAATATCACGTAAACTTCGGGTCTCTTCTTTTAAAGGACATTGTGTGCTTTAATTCGCCAATATGGTGAACACAATAACCAGTCCACTAGGAAGTCAAAAAGTAGGTACCTCCATACCTCATATTAAATCTTTACATAGGTGGGTTGCTATTGCATTTTCTCTATTCTTTTTAATGTTAAAACTTTGGCAGCCAAAGTTTTTTCACGTTTTAAAAAATAATGTCCCTATAACTTTGTCTTCCAATATAAATAGTATTTCTATTACTATACACTTAAATAAGCTTTGGATTAAAAGAGGAAAAACGAACTGAATAGATTGAAAGAACAAAAAATACGTTCATGGGAAGTGTCGAGTCAAATGATCTTATTTGCGGCGTGCTTTTTTTGTATATTATTAGGAAGTTGGTGGAAAATCGGTTCGTGACCGCGTTGACGTGGGTCATGCAGCCTCTGATGTGATTCGTCTCGTCGTGCGACAGCGGACAATGGCTGGTCGCCGGTCGTGCCTCTTGAACTCGGCGCGTCTCAGTTATTCCTGCCCGTGACACTTGACACAAGCACCCGCGGTCCACGACCTCACATACTTCAGCGTACACATTTTTTACCTCATTCCAACCTATCTTTCTATTGACGGTGACTATCAGTGATTCGATTCGAAAGAGTTAAATTAAAATGAGTTTTTTCTTAAAGTGTGAACATTTTCCTACCCACTTCGCCTACTACAAAATCGTTTATATTTTTAAGATATAAATTTAAACTTTGAATTGGATTTATTTTTTTAACTAAAAATAAAAAGAAAACTTTTAGTAGTAGTTATAAGGCTGCATAATTTTAAAGTTTATTATTAAGTAGGCATGTATATTATTTGTGGCTGGTTACCAAGAATAGTGACTCTCTTGCAATATAATCTAGAACATTATAAAATTTCAATTAAGTTTCAAATTATTGACCGTCTACAACATTTATCTATCTAAAGGTATGGGATCTATAATATTTTAACTCTAATATTTACTAAATAAATATCGAACGCAATTAAATGATTAAGTATGCTAATGACTGATTCACACTGTATCCCGCATATAGCAGGATAGGCAGATGGAACCTGGGAACCTAGCCATAAGACATTCCGTTCTCATTAAGACACCTCTGTTTCCCACTTTCCGTCAAATTTTGGAGGCATTGCGGGGAGTGAGGTACAATTTTGTTCAAATATGATATGAGTATTTTAAAAAAGTGTTAAACGTTTTACTGGACTCCAATAAATGGCTCATCACGCAAGGCCCCGATTAATGGGAACGGAGTGTCTTATCAGTAGGTTCCCAGGATCCATCTGCTTACTTTGTTATGTGTGGGATACAGCGTGAAGCTAAAAGAATATTGTTTTTTGCGTAGCTATATGAACCTATATTCTATATGAATGTCTTAATAACAATAGTTTTATAAGTTCGCATATCATAAGCTTTCATCTATCAAGCGGGCACGGCGCCGGCACCGGCAGAGCTCTGACGCCCCCGCTCTGAAGCTATGAATATTTTAACTTATCCGTATGATTGACTCATTGTTAAGATTCGGTGTCATAAGATGTACGTATTTGATCCGGAAAGAAAGTGACCCATTGTACGAGTAACTGAGCCTGTAACTATATATGTATAATTATATAGGTAGAAGCTGTGTAAGCACCTACTCATTGATTATAATTTTCTTTATTAACACTTTTTAGTACGTACGGTACGAAGCGTACACTTGAAATGTACCCACTCACTTCTATTTACACTTCAAACAATATAATATGACGATGTTTTACACGTCGCACACAGGTGAAATTTACACAGTTAATGGCCAGTATTCATAAATATAAAGTTACTCCCTCAAAAAAATAGTAACCGCAAAACTATCTACAAGATATCCGACAAGAGATCCCACACATAACAAAGTAAGCAGATGGATCCTGGGAACCTACTGATAAGACACTCCGTTCCCATTAATCGGGGCCTTGCGTGATGAGTGGCTGAACTCAACGACACGCTTTAGCTCGTGACCAGAGCGAAAAAATTAAAATATTAAATATTTCATTCTCCCAAATGGGAATCGAACCCACAATCGCCGCGCCACGACAGCATCAGAAAACTATTCCTTATTACGCAAACATACTGCCAGAAAACAAAGTAATTCTCAACCACTGTTCGGCACTTTTACGTGCAGTGAAGTTCTTTAACTTTTCCACCAAATTTCAATAAAAACCATCTCATCAGAAAACGGATATTACCTATCTACCTTAAAAAACTAAGATGTTGATGGGGAGCAAATTCTGTCTATGATCATAAATATTAATTTTAGTAATATTATTAAACTCGTACTTAGAGTTTAGTATTATAAGAAAATTTTAACCTCTCCAAAGGGAGAACCCTTTGATGCTATAGTGTATTTTAAATAGTTTTAACTGGTCTAATGGCTGCTTTAAATTAAAATTAGTACCTAAGTATAGGCTAAAGTTAGGTAAGTACATATACCTACTACCTACAGGTATAAAATGATTATATTTACACATTTAAATGAATTACATAAAGCTAAAATGATTGTCACTAAATCATTACCTAGTCGAGGAAATGAAATATTTATTTAAATTTATATTTTCATTTTTCGCTCTTCAAATTCGCGACGTTGAGTTCCGCCTCTCAACAAGCAATGTCTTTAGAATGCGATAGAAAATGGGCAACGGGGTGATGTAGCACTAGGTTCCCTCTACCTCTCGACCTACTGTGTGCGGGATACAGCGTGAAGCTGGTTTGATTGATGTACCTATATAACTATTTATGTATAGCATACCTATGTGCATACACATTGCACATAGCTTGTACCTTACAAGCTATGTGCAATTTTCAATTTGATTTTTCAACTGTTATTTTTGACAAATTGAATTATGTCAAAAATAACAGTTTTCCATCCTTAGTTAGTTAACAAAATCTCCAAAATGGACGATGGATTGATGCATTAAAGTCCTATTTGTATAAATTTACAAATTATCATAGTAGACTGTAGAAAAAGCTAGTTGTGAATGCAACACATTTTGAATTGATGTCCGAGGAGCATCCCGTAATTGTTGCACATCAATCTCCGTTCGTGGTTGCAAAAACAAAGCATTTGTTATAGAACATATTAACATTCGATATCCGAAACTGTTATCGTGATTTACGAGTATACCTAGCGGCTACTGCTCATTGGAATTTGATATTATGCGGAGCGAGATGCATGGAAGTTCAACTTCGAATTTTGCTTCAGCAATATACGTATGTATACGTAATGTTAATGTTAATCAACTAGGTGACGGTACTAGCTTTTTTATATTTTTTTTTGATAAAACCTAAACAATTACCTCTTGCGTCATGTCATAACAAGCGTAGTAAGTAGTGCATTTGAAATTATACAAGTACATATTTGGTTTAATTACCTAAATAATTTGAAACAAGTTTGATATTTAATAAATGAGCACTAAATGTAGAAACATTACATAATAAATAGATAGCAAGTACATGAACTAGCAATGCAGACGGTTAATTCACCCCTGTTTCGAATCTAGATTTCCCCACAACAGACAAATGCCTAGCAAAATATTAATAGACTGACTACTAAGGAAGGCAGTCACATATATTTCCTTAAATGTTTTCAGATTTGACAAATTTCCATGTTTCAGCAGACAGATGTGAAGATGAAATTTTGACGATATAGCAACCCGCACCTAATGCGATGCGTGATAAAATATTAATGGAGCATCTGCTGGCGTCGGGGCGGCGGAGGGGGTGTGCGGGTGTGCGCGGGGGTGCGCGGGGCCGCGGCGCATATGCAATGGCGGCTCCCGGCGACGACTGACGGACAATCTATGCTAATCTCATTCAGGTTGAATAATGCGCTGTTTTGACGGGTCAAGTGTCTGTTTGTTGTATCACAATTCGCTTCATTTGTTATATTATTGATATCAGACATTTTTAAGAAATTATTTTACAAAAAAATCGTCAATGAAATGAAACATGCCATTAAATATGCAAATATTATATTAATAATTTTTGTACAATATCTTTACATTGATTAACATCGTAGTTTAGCATCGTTAAGTTGAGATTTAAATTTTGCAAAATAATTCACACGGTAAGGTTGGATTCCCACAAGAAAAATGAGGGTCATTTGATAGACAATACTATGAGTGGTAGTGGTGCAGCGGGCCCCGGCGCGAGCGCGGTGCTCGGGGCCCCCAGCATCTGTTCCCTGTCGTGGGAGTGTGCTCGGAAACCGATCGCACATAGTACAACAATAACAAATAAACGAGTCACTCGTGACAGGTCACCCGGACTTACCCTTCGGAAGCTGTGGGAACGGGGCCTTTCAATTAATAATATCATACATTTAATCCCCATCTCCATATAAACAACAATGGTAACGCAGGCGCCTACACATTGGACAATAGTTTCGATGCGGAACTGTGACTCATTGCTATCTTAGGGAATATTATATTTTCCCACAGTTATAATATACAAATTTTATCAACAATATAGCTGATATATTTAATTTAAATACCTACGTACTAAATATATATTTTGACGATTTAGTTCATTCACTTAAAGTTGTTCCGATGCAATTTCATGTATTTTAAGCTTTTATATTTTATTATTTAAACATATTTACAACTAGCAACCCGCTCGCGGCTTCGCCCGTTAGAATCACAAAATTATTTAGTTAGTACCTAATCTGAATTACTTTCGTGTTCTAATGGCATTATTATTTTAAAGACATGGGAAACTAAAGTTTCAGTCCAACTAAAGTTTTATCCAATAGTTCATGAGTATGAGCATGGTAGTATGAACCGATTTAAATATAATATTGAAACTTGCACTTAAATCGGACAAACAGACAAAAATTTTCAAAATCATTGTTTTGGGTTCTGTTATATTGTTAGATACCTTCATTAATATTTTTTCCCATATATCTTCAATGTTAAAGCATCTATCAGTTATGATTTTATTATAATTATAAATACAGATATAAATGTATATATGCATAGTATTTTTGATTCGAAAAAATCTTGTAATCTATATATATAAAATCGAAAGGTCACTCACTCATCACGAAATCTCAGAAACTACAAGTGCTAGGAATCTCAAATTTTGCATAGGAGTTACTTATAGGACGTAGGTGCTCGCTAAGACGGGAATTTGCAATATTCGACTCCTAAGGGGATGAAATAGGGGTTGAAAGTTTGTATGAAACTTCGTTACTACAAATGCGTAAGAGTCTCAAATTTTGCATGGACGTCACTTATAGGACGTAGGTACTCATGGAGACAGAAATTAATAATAACGTAGTTCACGCAGGCGAAGCCGCGAGCGGGCCGCTAGTAAAATATAAGCTTACGATCTAGTTACATAAGATGACACTACGGGAAAGGCACCTAGCTCAAATCTCAATGATTGTTTGTGCCGAAAGTGCAAAACTGAAACTGTATGTCATGTGACTCGTAGATTTTCTCAGCCTGCTTCCTCAGGCCTCAGGTAAAGATATTTTTTATTTAATGCAATTAATAAATCAGCTTCACGCTGTATAATAGGCGCTGCAGGGTAGGGAATATAGTGTTAAGATGCACCGTTTCCCATTTTCCGCCGAATTCTGGAGGAATTGCGAATTGAGTGGCTCGACACCAGAACAAAATAATTAAAATGTAAAATTATCGAGGGATCGACCGCACAACCAGTCGGGTTTATAGTCACACACAGCCCTTGTATCTTGGACTCTAATGTGTCTTGAAGTAGTTACAAATAATAGCACTAGTTAACATTGCCTCAGCTAGAGTACTTTACATAGTACCCATATGATTTCATAACATAATATGTAATAATATTATTTGAATTTAAGTATTGTATTTTCATATCACTGTTACGCAATCTAGGATTATTCATTACTCGCTTTTTGAGGGGCTAAGTACCATCTGACACCGGTGGTCAGCGCTGCGTGACCACCTAATGCAGAGGCCTCCAATTTTAATCATCAAATTGAGGATAAATAAGCATGTGGATCTCTATCACTACAATTGGTCTTGCCTTAATATTAAATTGGTAAAAATAATTAATTTTAGAAGTAACTCGATTGAATTGCCTGACTCTAACGATGTTTGTGAGTTTGATCGTTCTTCATCAGAATTCAATTCTCCTAGCGAAAATGGAGGACGAAGTGCTCTACTTCAGCTTCTCCATATAAGTAGTTTGTGAGGCGACAATTTCCTTTAAAATTTATATAGTTCTCATTTTTTTCCCTATAACTTTTTACTATTACTTATTCAACACATCGAACCATAAAATAAAACAATGTGTTTGCTTAAAAATTTTAAACGTGTTTTAGTAACACTTGATGTTAGATGGACACTAACTTTAGCAATTTATTTTGTTCATTTTTATTGTTATTTATGTAATTGATATATTAAAGCTTAAGTAAATTTCCTATAATACTTTAAAATTAATGTACATAACACAAATGTATGTAGATTAATTTAAAAATATAATTACGAGCAACAGTCGCGTTCCGCTCCATAAGGTTTTCGATTATATCATCCGTGTGTCGAGCCAACTGTTGGCGGTCGCGTGCCCGCTTAATAAGCTCTTAATGAAATTAACGACTGTTGCGACGTGCGACGTGCCATATTGATAGGGATGACCAACGAAAATGGTACAATTAGAATTTCGTGTTTTGCGTTCAGCTCCCCCGCTTGTATAAATTAATGTTAATACAACCTGCCGCCCTCTATCTGAATTAAAACCGAAACAAATTACCGAACCTAAACGTATTTTAAATATGTCGGTGTTGGTTATGGCTTGAAGTTTTTTTTTATACTTATATTTGATTCTGGTCTCCAATTCTGGGGAAGCCCATGCAACTCCAACATTTTAATTATACAGAGACTGCAGAATGGCTGACTGAATCTTAAGAGACATAGCCAATACATCATGGTTTGTAACAAATGCCGAAATACATAAAGCATTGAAAATCAACACAGTAAAAGATGAAATAAGGATCTCAGCTCAAAGACATAAACGCCGGCTAAGGAATCACCCTAATATCCTCGCATCCGACCTACTTAATATCAGCTACCATAAGCGCTTAAAGCTACACGATATTCAAGAGTCTAGCTCTTGAATCCAGACATTGAAAAAGGTTACTTCCATTGGGAAGCTCCCTGGCAAGACGTTTTACCTTCACCAAATCTGTTCATAGTCATCAACTGATCGCAGATCATCTACGAAAAAAAATATATATTTGATTTGCAATTTCATATATATTTATAATTTCTGCTTATTCTTTGTTTATTTATTTTACAGATATTCCCCGTTAGACGTCCCAATTCAATGCTACGTTACAAGTACCGGAAGATGAACATTATTTAAATGTTACGTCTTAATAACTGGCCTTTTTTTAAATTGAAAGTAAAGTCCATTCATATGATATATGTATAATATAGGTACTTTCGTGCATAATAATTGTGTCAAATCGTACGTGACTCAGTTGTGTTTTCTTTGCGTGGCTTAGACATATTTTTCACTATCAGCAGAGTATAAGGATTTTCTTTGTACACTTAGAAGGGTGATGATGAGTAGTGTTTACTTACGGGTTGCTTAATGTTACCTATTCCCGTCAGGAGTCGATCCCCTTTGAGGCCAAAGATACATCAATGAACACGTGCGCTCGCGCAAACACATGTGTTCCAGAATTTACATCGGCTCTTTTCAGAACCTGATTAGATAAGGCAGGGCGCGAAAGGCAATTAGTTTACACGACTGACGGTATAGGCATATTTTGTAAGCTACCTAGTATCATTTAGTAGAAATTCATCTAATGGAATTCAAGAAGCTCAATGGTTATAAAATTTCCTGTTAATATATGATATAATTTCACTCATATCAAATCTGTTAATAAGTGGGTACTTTAAGGTTTTTTAATTTGCTAAAATTGTATATTTAGAAAGATTAGAAATCAAATAATAGAAATATTTTCTCTACGCTCTATAGTAACTATAGTTTAATCATAAAAATATTCAACTTAATAAGATAGATAAAAAATTACTTTTGTTTGTCAAAATTGGCCGAAACTTGTTTGAATATTGTCAATGTATGGATATTGTCTTTAAAATGATAATAATACTATTAGAACATGAAAATAATTCATATTGGTAAACAAATAGTTGTTTAATTCAAGCAGGCGAAGCCGCGAGCGGGTCACAAGTAATAAATATATAAGTTTAATACTGATACCGTTAATAATAGATAGGTACTTGGTGATAGACCGACACGTGTCAAGAGGCGTACGTGAACGAGTGCAACATATTCACCCACATCGCGATCCGTGGCCTCAAAGTGCTCAAATCAAGATTGAGATTACTCCATAAGTTACGATCTTCGTAAATGCATAGCTATTCATTGAAACATGGATTGTTATGTTAAGTAAATTTTCAAATTAAATGAGACTTTTCGAGAGAGAATTTTCAAATATAATGCTAACAACATAATTAAGCTATAACGCGCACTGAATACGCGAAATTCATATAAGCTTGTAAAAGAAAATTTTAATTCAAAACAATATTAAAATAATTATAAAATTAAAAAATAATGTTTTGAGATTATAAAGAATGTTCGAATGTAATGTGTTATAATATCTAAAGTCTTCTATTTATTTTTGTTCAATTTTTTTTGTTAATACTGTTTTTGTTATTATAATAATTACCACAGTTATAATTATTATTACCAAGTTTCAATTATATTAAAGTAAGTACCTTTCCACAGAAAATCGCTGCTATCCACAGACTTTACAGTATTGATCGCTGTATCGGTTAGTGTATGTAAAACTAATAATTATAATATTAAAATATTCTCATGAACATTTAACGGTAGCTGATTTATTGAGCGTTATGATAATTAAGATATGCATATATGCATTGAGGAGTTTTTATTCAAATATTCTAGTATACTTGTCCTGGGAGTATTAAACACACCTGCCTGAAGCTTCCGATTGCTTATTTGTTGACTCTCAAAGGGAGACCCGTTCAGTTAAACGAATCCAACATAGTTACTATTTGGGACACAATTGAAAACTAGTTTAAATTATTTCAATATAAATATGCACTAGTTGCTTGATCCGGTTCCCTTTGTGCGTGACTTCGATTGAAGCAAGCTTTATATGAATACGTTTGATTAAGTATAGGAGATGCATATTAAACAAAAAATACATTAATATTCAGATTTTGTTAATAATTATGCACAGACTTGTGAGAAATTTATTCCGAGTAGAATATAAAAGAATAAGAATTAGATTTGATAATCGTATTATGTAGGGGAATTGTGCTTAAGATGACATACTTTTTGTTTGAAGACAAATATTTCAAATAAATAAAGTCATCTGAGAACATCATATTGCGTATACTATTATATATTTCATAATCAACGAAATTATTTTAGTTTCAGAACAATCATCTTTCAAACATCATAAAAACAAACGAAAATCGCACTTAGATCGACCAGTGTAAGACGACATATCTACAGGGTAAAATGACATACTTAGTATGTGGCATAAAAATGCCATCATTATTTGTCGAGCGTAGTTCACAAAAAAATAAAGCAAAAAAAAACATCGATTCTATTTATAAGGGTAAGATAGTATGCCATCTTATACTCACGTTTTGTATGTCATCTTACCCAATAGATATATAAATTTAATTTTAACCGTTGTGACAAAAGTTTATAGGTTAGGATGCGCTTTTAGCGTTAGTTGTGTCATATAATAATCCTATTCTACATTTATAATTAGTTCAAATAGAAAATCTTTATCTTACATGTCTTTTCACCATCAAGCAAAAGCGAAAGAAAAATTTGTTGCAATTGAAAATAACGAAAACATGAATTACTTGCCCATCTGCATTCACTTTCAGCCATACTGAATTTAAGCACTAGCTGCACCTACAGACACTCTCTAAAACGTCACAAGATCGCACTTAGCGCTAATAGTTTCATCAATATTGGTAGTGTGTCATCTTATCATAGTATGCCATCTTGAGCACAATTCCCCTATTTATCTCTATCAACAACGTATATTTTGAAATATCCGAAGAATATACAACGCTTCCACTTATGAAGTAAGCTTTTGTTGCAAATAGTATATACCTAGTACTCAAGAAGAGAAGACAGGAAATATAGTGTGTAAATTTATATTATGTGCATATATTCATATATAAATCATAAACAATAAAAATAACATCAATTTTAATTTACATAACATTTTTCCGATTATCTCCTTATAAATAAGTTGGATTCTTAAAACTGATTATTTATTTATGTATTTATTCAAATTCATCACTTTACGATAAGAGTTTTACCACTATAAAATGCATCTTTTTTCAGTTTCATGCTATATCTCGCATGCAGTGCCGGCAGAGTGAGTCTAGTGTTAAGACACACCTCTCTCCTTTCTGCGAAATTCTGGAGGCATTGCTTATTGAGTTGCGGAACTCAACGTCGCGCTTTCCCGTCACAAAGAATCTAAAATATCAAATATTTCATTTCCTCGAGTGTCAATCGAAGCCAAACCAAGCCAGTCAGTACTTTCTGTAGGAATTTTTATTCTGTACCACAACGTAGCTAATTAATCATTTATCTATATGTTCACACTGTTCTATTATATATTATTATTTATTAACAGTTATATTTTATTTTTCAGCTTCAAGCTATATCCCGCATATAGCAGAGTAGGCAGAGGGAATATAATGTTAAGACACTCCATTGCCCATTTTCCGCCGAATTGTGTCGTGTTGAATGGAGGAAGGAAGTGGAAATATAAATTTCAGCTAGATTTCCTTTCCTCGAGCTAGATCGAACCCACAACCGGTCGCTTACATGACTGTCCTCAATATACTTATTTACCAGCTCATATTAAAAATAATATGAGTTGAGAAATAAGTTTATTTCAGTGAATGGGCAAGACGCCTGTGTCCTGTACCCACTCCGGATGTAAGGACTTAAAATACGAATCGTATTTATCTAAGAAGCGAGGGCATATACTCGTATAACACGTGCTCGGTACATAGTGTTCAGGTAAAGGGGAGCGTACAGCTGTTTCCACAAGAGAAACATTAAACCACGCCTGCTTAGCTTCGCCTTGTGCAATGCTTTCGGATTCCCTGTCCCTTCTGAGTCATGTCATAATTATTAATTATATTTTTTTAACTAACTGAATTATGCAATTATTACGAAAACTCAATTACTGATAAAACAATGTATTTATGGATAATATGAATGAAAAAAGAAATTACTGAATTAATGCAATAAACAAAGATTGTATCTATTGTATTTTTATATAGATAAGAATTATTTCTTGGAATTAAGTGAAAAGAACATTTCAATTTTATTGTAACGAATACATATTTTAGTACCGATTGGCGATCAGCTGATGGTATAAAAAATATAACAAAAAAAATATGGACAATAGAGTTTATGCAATGGCAGTTTTGGCGGTATTGACGGTGAATTTCTTTGAAAACGAGATGGTCCTTTAGTATAGCAACAACCTGTAAAGATTCTATTGTTAATGAAGAATGCTTTAAAGTTAGACGCAGCTGCTTGGAGCATACGTGGTTTTATAACACAATATTGTACCAACTTTGCACATAAATATTCATATAAAATATAATATGCCTGCGTGTATTTCAATATTTCGCAAATTGTAAGATTATGTAGAAGAGAATATATATCTTTAATAGTGATACACACGCGGCTTCGCCCGCTTGAAGTTACTTTTATACTATAGGCAAATTATAAAATATCTCTGCATTAATTGTAGCCTATGTATTATTCTGATGTTTAACTTTTAAGTTCTGTAAAGTTCCGACTACGAATATATCCGTTCAGTAGTTTTTGCGTGAAATTTTAACAAACATCCATCCTCACAATCTTTCACATTTATAATATTTGTAGGCTATAGACGAGAATATATGTAGATGTCAATCTATATTGCTTTCTATATAATGATTGTTGATTAAAAGTAAAAATAATAAAGCTTATTAAAATAGTAATTTTGCTGTTCCTTTCTCGTTCCTATAGGAATTGCGAGAAATCTTAAAAGAAAATTCTAGATATGTATGCATTTTTTCTTTAAATGATGAATTCAATTGTATATCACAGCTCAAAATATATAATTGTACAATTGGTGTTATAATATTATTCATACAATATATCAACATCTTTTTATATAGATTGCTCGATAGGATGGACTCTAACAGTATGTGCCAACTTACATAAATGGGTCAAACAATTTCGACGATTTTAAACGGTGGTCAGAGATACAATCCGTTAATAGCTCAACGTTTCTCTTGTTAACGTTAACGCAAGCATAGCAAGATGGCTAAGCATAGATAAGCTGTATCTCAGCTCTCAGGCCCTGAACTCGTAACATAATTGACAAGCAGTGAGCGCACGCGCACGTCATCGATCAATCCGGCCACCTTAGCATGACGTTACGAAATTCGAGTTCGCATTGATCCTTTACAGTTGCGGAACCGATCTGCTATAAAATAAATCTAGACGATTGATTGCTTCTTGTTTGTTTTATAGAAGTACTAGCGGCCCGCTCGCGGTTTCACCCGCATGAACTATGTTATTATCATTTGAGATTCCTAGCACTTGTAGTTTCTGAGATTTCGTGATGAATGATTGACCTTTCGATTTTATATATATAGATATAGGATAGTAACTACATTTACATGATTTTGTCAAGTTTTGTCAATAAGGGTGTAATGCGACATTCCCTGTAAATAACATTAGTTGAAACGATAGCCGTAGCTGCACCACTGGCACGTAATGGCGTTTTCTTGACCTCAACCAATATAAATGTATAATTTTGAAAGCTTTCAAGTTTCACTCTGTACTTCTGTAGCAGGGTAGGGTTAGAGTTAAGACACTCAGCTCCCCACTTTACGTCGACTTTTGGAGCCACTGAGTGTTGCTTCGGAGCTATGCTTCGATACCAGAGCGAAAATATTAAATACTTCATATCTTCGAGTGGGAATCGAAACTCACAACCTGTCGCGTGTACAGTCATACGCTTGTGCCTCTGCGCCACGACTATACTAAAACTACTAAAAACCAAACTTTTTATATTTTTTTGTAACGCTCTATTAGGTTATGATTCCTTTTTAAAGCGCGTTTGCGTATATTTTTTTATCATTATTTTAGATTTTATTTGCAAAACAATAAAAAAGTGTTAGAAAGAAGTGTTGCCAGTTTCCACACTTCATATTTTATTTAGCTATTTTATGATATATATACATATAGATGCCTCTGTACGAGTACACCAGGCAGGCAGCCATCCGCGTAGAATGGTATCGAACTGTGAGCCGCACCACCAATTTATAAAACGACGACCACGACCGCTCTGTCAAGAGCGAAATGACGAAAGAGTAGAAGAAGATACCTATGTATTTTCATAAGACTGACAGTCAATAGTTCGATATAAGTAATATAAAGAAATAATTGATTGAGTATACATGTTTATTTTATAAGTTTAACAAATAGTCAATTTCCGCAATTTCGTTCTGAATGCCAGCAATGAAACAAGTGGCTGGGCGTTGTCGCTGTGCAGTAGTAAGGCAGTGCGGCGGCCGTCGAGGCGGTTAATAATTTACAACAAGTCATTAATATGGCGTGCCGCTTGCGCCCGCGCCGAACTGGTCTAGCGTGTGTCAATGTTCACTCGATTACGTCCGATTTGAAAATAAGTATGCATTTTATAGATATTACTTTATTTATGGAATGGAGAACATGATTTTAATCATATTTACTTGAAATAAATTAAAAAAAATGTCTCGCAAAATTTTATTAATTTTTAGGTTTTGTATTGAAAATTTTATAGTACATATAGAGAGTAAACTTGAACAGTATTAAAGAAGAGAAAGAAACGGGAAAGATCAGAGTTGATGTTCCTATAATATGATATGGTTTTTAAAGATTTGAGTATTTTTTTACCAGTTTTGATTGAATGATATGATTATAGCCGACGTTTTCTGGCACTAAATTTAAATGATGATAGTAGAATACCACCTTTAAATCATTCTGGCAAAAGAAAGCTTTTGGTGTTAATTGATATCAGATCACATTTAAATTTACATAAGAAATATCCAGTGAACTTATTTGAATATAACAACAAAGTTCCAATACATTGGGTCACTTATTTGTACCAAATATTATGGAGAACAACTTTTCTTATAGTTGTCTTGAACACGCAATAGTTCCGTGTTCTTCCTACATCGTTATTTCTCGTTACTGACAGCAGAAATAACTAAGTGAAGATATCTCGTTACTGTGGATTATTGTAAATGTCCATTTATCTGTTCTTGTACCTTTACACAATTCATTAGATACTTTTGTAGATTAAAAATATTCAATCTAAATATTGTATGACATTCTATAATAGTCACTACGTATATAGCTTGAATATTGTTTATATATAAATTGGTAAAGTGAGTTCATTCTTAATTTTACGAAGTGATTCCCAAAAAATGTCAATGCTTCAGGTAAAAATATTTTTTATTGTAATATTAATATATATTTGTAAGTGAAATTTAAAAAAAATAAAAAATAACCACTAAATATTGAATTTAGAGTGTACGACTGTGGGTTTGATTTGAAAGAAACAAATCCAAGTTCGTTGCTAGCTTATTTGTCGGCAAACTTGATTGCATGAGTCCGTGTTGATACTGAATCGGCTATCGACAGATACTGCCTGTAAACACGTCGTAGTATCGCAACAATCTATTTATAATGACCGGCCGCGAAATCACTGTGTGTTAAATGTCTGATATTTACAATTGAGCGGGATAACAGTCTAGTGATTGAGTAACACATTCGATTGGTATTGAGATTTTATAAAGAAATTGATTTAATTAAACAATATTGTGAGGAAGTCCCGCTTATTAAAAGTAATGGTTGCGCTCATCGTAAGCTCTGCTACTAAATGTGTAAACTATGCTTTAATTGTTAAACGAATTGAATTGCCAATGTTAAAAATAGGAAGCATCTGGTTCAATTATTGATTTTTTTTGTTGTAATCTAATTAATTGTATAGTTATTATGTTCTCGTATTAAGTTCTGAAAGGAATCGTTCGTTGATGTCTTTTCTATTGAAAAATACAATAATTTGTAAATGTGCTTAATTTCGTACAATCTGTTAAATAATGATTTGTACATTAAATAGAATTATGTCTATCGATATAAATGTAAGAAAATCACTAATCTCGCAGTGATTAGCGGGCCCGTCCCTAGCGGCGCGCGCGCACGTGCGCTGCCAGACGGTGAGTAAGCTCGTAGTACCGGTCCTTAGATATCTCTGTTTATCTAAATTTTACTTTGGAAATATCGAAAGCTTTACTCCCTACTTATAAAGTCCACTATGACATTCGTGAAATGTGACATATGCGGATAAAATGTCTGTCTTCTAGTACATTTCTAGTATGTTCGATATTGCGCCATTAGTAATGTTTGACTTAAAAAACAAAATTCCATTTAGTGTCGAATATTAAATAACAAGAAAAACAATCACTTCGTTGTCCAGGTAACTAGATAGAGGAGAACGTACTAGATATGGGAGGTAAAATGTTTGTCTGTTAATGTAAATTGATTACAATAAAAAGGTTCTACTAGCCAGACCCCCATGCGTGTTAGTAAAACTATACATTTGCGCTTTACGGGGCGCGCAGACATTAGAAACGCTCATCAATGGTTGTGCCCACCCCAATGCTCATTCTTTCAAGGAAATGTTATTAATTTTAATTAAAAATAACATTATGTATTTTTAATGATCGAAACATGATGATTTAATTTTTAAACAAGATATTTAGTACCCTTTTGACGATACGAGTTATATAACTTAAAGGTGTGTGCTATGATTGTTTGTTATAAGAATACGAAAATGTTATATAAACGATATTAATTCATAGTTGTTTGAAACGGTTTTCATTGTTGTTCGAAATAGCTGTTACCGATAAAACGAACCCTTTATATATATGAATGGGAACTGTGGAGTGAATTACATTAATCACTAAATATTCTTATTCCTTATTGTTATATTTTTAATGAAGTAAAGGTAACCCAGTATTACATGCGGTACCCCTAGGTGCTCGTATTCCATCTCATTAAGTATAACAATAAATACATAAAATTTCCCATAAGCCTAAGCTTTGATACTGTGAATTTTTAATTGGTTTATTTTATTTCACAGAGGAGAGCAATAACGGATCAATTCCACGTTACAAGAGAAGTAATAATTATTCTTAAGTAAGCGTTACATTTTAGTATGCAAAATATAGGGTAGAGATTGCCCAAATTTATTATATAGTCATGTGGGTAAGTGTGCGCATTTAAGCTTTTTTACGATATAAATTGAAATGATGACGAATCGTGTTAGTTATTGTTTTATGTTTAAGTGTTAACAAATTATATATTTTACTTATAGATATTCTTAAAAACAAATGATAATATGCTCTAGATATTCTGGAGAAATACCCATGTATACGCATTCTGCGTACACATTTATACTACTTGCATTGTGAGATAGTGCAAGCAATAACAAAAAATAAATATTTTAAACTTTTATTTTCAACAAGGCTTAAAACATAAGAATATAATATTATTTTTTAAATATATATTTTTTTACATATTAGGAGGAGGAGGAAGTCCTACACTAGGCTTCTTCTGAATATTTAAATTTAACTTAAATTCTGAAACAAACAATGTTTGCGCTTCCGCACAATTACCCTGCTACTAGTTGCGGAAACTTTCCCCGAATAATCGCAATAAAATTTTATCGTTAATTATTTCATCAATAAAAAGCTCAAACACTGGTAATTCAAACAAGACGATTAATTTTGTGAAGTGGTAAAATATGACTAATAAATGATATCAAATTAATGTCTTTAAAGTCAAATTAATAAATGTTAGTTCATTTGATAGTAGCTACATTGATTTTCTTGAGTAAATTCAATAAAAATATTTTTAAGCCTATAATAACATAATATAACTTGCTTATTAAAATAACTACTTCTTTGAATCATGCTTTATAAACAGGTTACATAGTCTGTAAGCACGAACTCAAATAAAGTAATTTTATTTAATAAATCCTGTTATATCCTTACTTCAAGTCCATATGAATATTTTACAAAGTCAAGATGACATTTGCGATGCGGCGCGGGCGTAGAGCGCGGCGCCGCACGCTAAAGCCCGCGTTAGCACTAAGTGAGCCCCGATAGCTGTTGACGAGTCAATCGCGCCGTCCGCGTCCGCGCCAATGACGCCCACGCAATGCAGGATGCTGTATCACACAGCTTTGTTACAATAATTGGTAATAGTTTTACAATAATAATTGCTTATCTTAGGCAAGATTCATTCTATTTAATTTCTAAATGTTAATGAAATAAAGTGTAATAATAAAAATTAAACATCTATCGTGATATGAAGAGCTAAACTTAAGATATTATCACATTTAGAAATGTAAAAGTATTTAAAATGTAAAAAGAAAAAGGCTTTTATAAAACAAGAATTGTTTTATCGCCAAGTTACTTACCTTTCTGTTATCCCAATATAGTATTATGGATGCTTAATCGAGTTACCGTGATTTACTGCTAAACCTCTCTAAATGGTAGTTCATTATACCTGCTTAGGTATCGTAAGGTGTTCTGAATAATGCTAAGATAACAATGAATAAATGCCAACAGTGTTTAGATTGGGTCAATAGCAATATAACTTCCGGAAAGTTTTAATGAGGTCTTAATAAGGGATGTGTAATCATGGTATTTTCACATTTTTATTTGTTTTTACAAACAAATATATATTATAAAAAAAAATACATGATTTTATTTTGATATGTTCTCAGGCACGATGCAGATTTATTAAGCACCAAATAGATATCCATATTTAGAACGCTATCTTTAAATAAAAAAATCGGCTCGGTACGCTTTGCGTCTTTTTATACATATAAAAGAGAAATGCAAACGTGACTACATGTTAAATGCGTTTATGGTAAATGTAAAGAAGCCGCTCGGTGAGACGCATGAACCCTAATGTAGAGTCTATGTAGCGGATAGCTCGCGTCTATCTGTTCTCGCCGCCCGCGCTCGAGCTCGCGCCGCCTTTTTGCCAGTTATTTTGAAAAAAAAAACGCTTTTTTACATTTTATTCTTATTATTATTTGTACATTTTTGACTTGCAAATATATATTTTGTAATAACTAACAAAAATCTATGGTTATATTATGTCTGTCTTATTTGGATATTCAGTATTAATTGAAAAGCTCTGGTTACACTATGTAGCAACAGCGACTAGCAAGGCACAATTATTCCGTCACTTTGTTGAGATCAATCAAACCATACCACGTTATGTGGGTCATTAATTATTGTAAACAGTAATTACTTTAATTATTCTTGACAGTCTTTGTGTGAAGTCGTGAAATTATGGTACGTTGCTGAAGGTCGTTACAGTCTTTGTCTGTCAGTCAACCTTTATAAAATACCATTCGAAGAGGATATTTTCTACTTACGGTAATAGTCTCCTATTATAATAAATACAATTTATATGTAACAATGACAGCCCACTCCGAAAAAATACTATTTTCTTATTTATTTTATTAACTTCACATATGTATATCTTGGAGATAGAGGGGTCTGTTATCTTATTTGAAAAGGAGAACAATTTTAACAGCTATTACTATTCCCACTAGTGGAGATAGAACCTATACCCATAACAAGTACAGTGATGGTCACTGATAATGCTCTTATGTACCATGATAGCAACATTAAAGTTATTATTTATTTATAAAATAAAATATATATTTTTATGTATATGTTAAGATCAAAGGTTTAGATTAATATTAATAAGTAGCACTAGTAATTTAGTCAAAATGTATAATGATGATATAATATGAATAGTAAGGTAGGCTGCGCGGGCGCAGGCGCGGGCGCGGCGACGACGTGTGCGTTTCATCGAGAGCTGTCAAAGGCACCCCGTCAGGTGATCTTTGGGTCCGTGACTCAACAGTTACACTAACGAACCGGTGCGGCGCGTGCTTCATTGTGTCCTATTATCATTTATCTATCATTATCTCGCGAGCGGGCACAGACGTATTCTATAACGCGTGGTGCAATATCGAAATTAAAACAATAAGCTTTAATAAAGCGATTGCTTACTGTAACTCTTACGAATGACCGTAATAAGTTGGGTAACTTCAGTGGCTTTCATATAAGTCGTGTAGATTTCAATCTTACTTTTTGTCAGCATTTGACCTTATACCCTTCACCTAACTACAATTAAATTAAAAAAAATAATTGAACATGAATAGTCTATATGTACGTTGGACTTGAGATAATAGTAATTTGTAATTATAGCAAATGCCAAATTGCATACCATGCAAGTACCTACTGAATAACTTGCGCAATGGAAAATACTTTATTTATATAAATTCATTTAAACGTCGATACAAACTGTAACGTATGTAAATATTAAAAGCAGAAAAAAACTATTAGTCATTAATCTTATTACTGTGAAGTCTCAAACCTTACATTTTATTTTATTTGTTTAATTGTAAATAAATTTCAAATTATCCAACTTGACACCTCATAAAATGTTAATGCTTCAACGAATAAAATATAATTCATATTAAACTTGGCTATTATTTTCAAAATAATACATTGAAAATTTAATTGTTTTTTTTTATAAAATTTTAAAAATTTGATTTGTTCTCTTTGATAATTAATTTAAAAGTATTACCCACACACTAAAAGATAAAAAGATATATAAGTTTCTAAATCTATCTATTTTAAAGTAAATTGAACAAGTGTTTACCCACATCTAGCGAAGGTGCCTATATAAGTTAGGCTTATCTGACCAACCATAAATATTCCCTATGATTAATACAATTTAGTCCAGGTATGACTCTTATCGTCAGTTATTATGTTTCATTAGCTCTGTAAACGATCTGATCCGTCAAAACGATCTATCAAGGTGTTAAGTAGAATCATCATTTTTTAACTTTGTATCTATGAGGTATTATTATTTATCGCGTAGTTGTCTAACACCTGCCAGCGATAAACGTTATCCAATCTCAGGATGCAATATGGATGTTATATTTTTTTATTTAATTAAATAATTTATTTCGTTTTGAATTATTTTCTATAAGTTATTACATTTTATAAAATTGAGCATCAACGTGAAAGTAGGAGCTTATACAAAGAACTAGCTGTTTTTATCATTAAATAATGTTCATTTTATTTTTAAAGAAAAGTAAAAAAGTTCTCCATTGTAGATAAAATAATAAATGATGTAAGCGACTATATTGAAATGGATATAAATAATATTCGGTTATTGCGGCGTGACCGGACTTTCTGACAGCTCCGGTCATCGCCGCATCAAATGTCTGTGACATTTGAAAGCATTACCACGCGAATATCAAGTATTAATCTGGACTCTCGACCTACATTCATGTAAACGATGATCCGAAATCGTTAGTCACGATTGGGAGATTAATATTTTGTTTTTATAAGTTGTCTCTGTAAGTTGTATCTGTATTGACTGAGGCAGGCTGGAGCTGGACGCCATGTTTTCACAACATTTGATATACAAGTACACCGTGTCGTACACTGACGCGAAGGAGGCTAAGTTCGGGATCACGACGTCGCTGCTCAACTTTCGACTGCAGCCGTCGATTAAGAATCGCTTGCGACAACAGTGGATTGATCGATGTAGCCCTTGGCATTTGTGCGATATAACTGTAAACTATAGATGACACAGATAGTTAGTGCCTTACTGAACTGACATATGTTTGTTTAAGTATTGTGCTGCGGTCACTTCCTCTACGGAATTATCTAAACGAAAGTTAAGTTTAATATGAGAAAGAATAATCAATATGGTGTATCTTTCCTTCTATCTAAATTTAGAAGAATTAAAATACAATTAGACAAATTAGACTCAAATTTAATTCAAGTAGCAAAAGTGCTGTTTGATAAATCATATAAGCGCATGGTAACCCAATTTGATATTTGACATACATTCCATTATTGGAATGCATATCAAAACAGTTATTATTTTTGTATATCTACTGTTTGTTGAAAATGTATATTTGTATTTATAACTGTGCATTCTTTGGATATAGAATTAAATCAGAATTAAATAAAATTTATGAAAAATATATAAATAATAATATGTACTTTATAAATAATAAATGATTATAGTAATAATCAATTCTAAAAAAATATAAATGATTGCGGTGAATCAACAAAGTTCTTGTTTAGGTCAATTGTGAATGCGGGCGCGCGCACCTATAACATGTAATTATACGGTTACTGGTATACCCTTACTTCACCAGTCAGCACCCCGTCTCCACATAGTGTTAAAAAATAACCATCTGTTCGACCGTCATCGGGATAACGCCCGCTGGGTCAGTAATTGACCGCCGATATATTGTTTTCTAAATTAAAGTTTTTATTATGAAACTGTTATGAAAGGGTCACAAAATTGTTTTATGCCATAAACAAATATTGCACTTGTTGTTTATTAGTAACTATTGTGTAATTAAGTTGTAAGTTTTTCTTTTTATACCTATATACATAAATGTAGTCTAGTAATCTAGTTTACATATTAGGTTTAGTTTACGTACGAGTTTTCTGTTGTTCTTGTTTTTTCCTTTCCTTATTTCTAACTTCTGATTTTTTAAGTGAATTGCTCTACCCACTCTATTTAAGTGGATGGGAATTATAGAAAATATAAAAATGTAAAGCAAATGTAAAACAATAAAAAATATAAAATACTTGTGTTGACATAATTATGTATTTATTTGGGATCTTCAATCAATTTACTATATCTATATTTATGATCATAACATTTATAAAAAATTTGCTGATGGTGGTGGTGCTGCTGGTGTACTTAATTCATTATATAATATATCATATAAGGGAAAGAAATTTGTCATATCAGGGTAGAAGAATAGGAATATGGATATTTTCCGTCAATCTATTTCAGGATTTTTATTAAGGTAAGTCACAGATGCCATTCACGAAGTAGTAATAAATAATTAACGAGCAACTATGGAGTTGATTTATATGGAACGTCTATAATGTATTATTATCTGCAAGATTTACATTCCCAAATGGGTTATATTTAATACAAAAACAATATTTAATTATAAAGTATTTGTTTTGTTACCTTAAAGCAATAACTAAAGGATAAAACGTATGTCGAAAGGGTTAAATTGATTTTTTTTGTGGTTATCTCATATAATTCCATTAACTAAAACAGAGGTTTATAGCAAAAAACGATGCACCGTGTTATATTAAAATTATTAATAGAGTAATTTAATTTAATTTCCGCCGAGCGGGTTAAACCCTTTAGGTAGGGCGTTGCTGGCGTTTATGTTTTAAAGCGGCGTGTAATCACCGTAGTCAATCTTTGACGGTGCCGCATCAGCTGTGATGAGCATGTTCCATATGACTACTGTTCTTGTTTCAGACGTGTACTCCATAAATGCTTTGGTCTAAAAGTTTGTGATACTATAAATCAGTTTTGTTTTTTTAAAAAAGAGATGCTTGAGGTTGTATAATTTATTATAACTTAATGATGGCTCATTGTATGGCACGTAGAAATTAATCAAACATAATTCATACTTGTTTAGAAAACGTATAAACATTTTAATGTAAGTCAGTTTAAAGAGGCGCGGGTTCAAATCCCTCTGTATATGTTTTCTAAATCAGTATTTTTTTTCCTAAGTGAGGAATAACGCTTTAAATAAAATATTTCACACTTATATTGAAAAGAGATCTAAGTAAATTTAAATCAGGTGGTAAAACAAGACAGTGCGCGTACTTTGTTAGCAACACGTGCTCTTATAACAATACTGTTACTAGCCTTCACTCCATTGTTCCGGTTGGCAGTAAAGTAATTGACTCCAAGTTGTGCTTTGCCATGCTGCGCGCAGGTGGCGCACAGATCCTTGTTGTAAATGAAAGTCGATTGTTTTTGCTTTACTACTGTTATTATGCAGGTTTCAAACACTACTTTTATAGCTACGTATTTATTTGTGGGAAATATTTTTGTTTACCATTGCAGATTGTATACAGGTTTTGCTTTTCTTATGTTTTTATTTATTTTAGTTTTAAAAGAAAATTACGTTTGCATTAATAACCTGTCATTTGTTTTATAAAGACAAAGTACGAATAAAAAAAGCAGGTATTTATTTGAAATTAAAATTCTATTATATTACCTCATATAAAGATTAATTATAACGTACAGGTAAAGGTGCCCATTGGATTGAAGCTTAACGGTGTTTGATTTCAAAAATACATTTCGATACAATTCGGACTATTAATAATAGTAAAACTGACGTAAGTGAGGCATTAGACAAATTAAAAAATGAATCTTACAAGGCTACGTAGGTGGGCGCCGGAGTGACGTGCAGCACCGGATTATTCCGAGGAACTATTTATAATGTGGGGCTCGCAGACTCGGATCGCGGGCGATGGAGACTGCTCCTTTGTCATTGGAGCAACCTGTTCTGTCGGGTTCAAACTCACGGCGAGCACAATGTGAAGTAACGGGCCACCTGATTAACCGCCATGCCGCCATGCCGCCATACCGCCATACCGCCCGGCTATGCAGATATCACCGAGCACTGATCATATTAATTTCAAATGATAGATTGCTTTTATATTGTTAATGTCTTATTATGATACAGATAACAGCATTAAGGTTACTGAACTTTCTATCGCATTAAGTGATAGAGCTCAAATAGTGATGTCGTGAGTGATCTGTGTGGGAACTATTTAAATAGATATAATAGGAAATATTGTGTTTTTTTATTGGTATCGTAAATAAAATATTATATGTTTGTAATTGACAATGCTCATGTTTGAGTAAAAATAAAATAGAGAAATTAAATAAGCTTCACTCTGTATCCCGCACACAGCAAGATATGCAGAGGGAACCTAGTGTTAAGTCACTCAGTTCCCCACTTTCTGCCGAATTCTGCGTATTTATAGTAGCGTAGCGTTATTAAATATTATAAAATATGAAATAAATGTGAAATGTATTTGGTTTTGTTAAATGATACTTGTAGGTACACACACTTTCACGTGTTTTTGTTGTATGTTTTTATTGCGGCAAGGAACTCGGTAGCAGGTGAAGGGGCTTAATGTTCACACGGGTACTTATTTTGGTAAGTTTAGGCCCGCGGTTTTGCGCATGCAGGTTTGTATGAACATGTTAATATAATATAGATACATATTACCAACAATTTTTGCTACAATATAAAACTGAAATGATAAGACACGATTTAAGTAGGTATGTATATTAAATTATTTCTTAGAAACTGAATTTAAGCTTTGTTATGGTTAAGCTTTTACGTGGATAATAAATTAATTGTCCTTATATTAATATTGTATAAATTTATTTTTAAATTTAACTGCCATTTCTATTCTTTAATAATGCGCTAAATTAAAAATACTATTCTTTTAAATAATAAGAAGACATCTACATATCAAAAAGTGCAAAAATTTAAATATCATTAGTAAGTATTAACATATAAATGCTCCATATGGAAGTGCATGTTTTTGTGTTTGTAAAGCGGAGACGGAATCACCCTTAAATTCCACTTTCCTTTAATACAAATCTCTTTCAAAGTAAAAAACAGGACACCTTTTGGCAACATCCGCTAGTAGTTCTCACGAAACAGGTAGCTCTTCGCTAAGTACTTTTGTTAGGCAATAGTGTTGGAATAATTATATGGGTAATGTGGGTAAGTAGGTAGGTGCACCAGATAATATAATATAATGCAGAATAGGAAGGAAGTTAAATTAATATTAACCCTTTCTTTGTAACATTCTCGTATATGTAGTCTGTTACAATTTTTTATAAGCAATTAATCAATCAATGTTTAAGTATGTGTAAATTTCGCTTGTACACCATACTATATTTTTCGATTAATAAAATATATTAAAATAATGAAATATAAAAGAAAATATAAATAATGGAAAAGAGTAAGATTGTGAATTAACACTAGGCCGTTTCGCCCAATAAATAGGTATAGCTAAGGGCTACAAGTAGCAAAGCATATTACAAACATATTTATAATACATTTTATAAAAAATGTATCTTTAACTGTTTAAAAATTAAATAGACTATTCATTTTTTGCTAAATTAGAAAACAGAGAACCACCTATATCACTATTTAGATAAATACGATAATAAAATAAATATAAACAAGGTCTTAGTGTAAAAATATAATATTTAACATCTATAAAATGTATAATGTGTTGTAATTTATAAAATTATTAAATTCAACGTCCAATTCTCATCGTCCACAGTAGAGGCAAGTTGCACCACTCGTACGGCGTACCAGGCGCGACGCACTTCCAACCCTCCATCCGCATTCAGTGATCTATTGTTTGCAGAGAGAAATGAAACGAAAAAATCTCGTTCCCAAACGTATCGTGAGAAATCGTGAAATGTGCTCCGTATTCATTAAGCGACGCACCGACAGAAATCAATAAATATCGTATTACGCTTCGCTAGCCATGACGTGTACTGTACGGTGTACCTTGTACAATACACGTTTGAGGTTAGTTTTAGTTCGTTGAAAAGTGGACCACAAAATCATTAACATGTGAAGTTTATTGTTTTTTTAATTGATAACAATATATGTATAACAACTGAATAAAATTACAGAAAAATAGGCACTAATAAAAGAATTTATTAGAGCCTATTTTTCCAATAAATGAAATGTAACTACTTAATTATTCATTCCAGTAATTCTTTCTTTGTACAACTCTCACCTGATAACACAATTCTATATTATCTTACATCATAAAAACATGTTAGTATATGAATAATATTTTATTTTTTTTAAATAAAAACAAATTTAATTATATGCTAATACATAAAAAATACAATATTTGAGGCCAGTCGTGGCGCAGGGGCACAAGTGTTTGACTGTAAACGCGATTGGTTTTTGGGGATGGGGGAGGTAATCGGAAAAATATATTGGTAAAGGATAATTGCATACACAGTATATATTTATATTAGCCCTTGTCTATTTTATGAGCACAATGGAGTTGAAGGGGTATGAATTATGATGGATTGGACAGCGACTCGCTTAGGTGGCGACGGTCGTTGCGCCACCGGCACCGGCGCGGACGTCGCCGGCGCCTGCCTCTCTGACTCACGACTGTGGATTCCTGTTTACTACCTACAGCCTACTACTCTACTACCACGAACATTATGCCCAAATGACCTGCCAACGCATTGTCTTTGAACTTACTGTTCGACGATAAACGTCAACGTTGATTTAAGGCAACTCATTTTCTCGAAACTGTCGACATTGTTGCGTTTACAAGTTACAATCACCCGTGTGCTGGAATATAAATTAATAAAATGTTGATTAAAATCGAAGATCTGATTTCTTACATAATATACAAGTTTATTGAAAATACGACGTAAAATAATAAAAACTTAACGAATTAAACTTGTTTACTTTTTATAAACTTATCAAGACTTAATTTGATGATTAAGTACTTCAATAGTGCCTTCTGAAATCCAGTAGTAAATCTAGTACCTATATATTATACAAGTATTACATGGAACATAATAATTTATTCGCTTTGTACAGCTAAGCTTCATTATCATCATATAATATTAAATGAATAAACAACAGAATTGTTTAATGTTCACGCTTTTTGAGTGGTTGCAAAATGTTTTTAGGAATTGTTTATATATTTTACTAATTGTGTAAATTTTTCAGATGCGAAGTTCGTACGAATTTCGAATTTGACCAACATGTGAAGTTTAACTTTAATTTATTTTAAACTTTGCCTGATTTCAAAATACCATTCATTCGATTCATGTTGGTCGAATATTTTTAAAAAAAAATATTCAATAGGTCGTTGACGCTGAAATACTGAATGTGTTTTGCATGTAGACGCATTTATACTAATGCAGCAATATATACTTTTATCCCGGAGATTTAATAGATTATACATAAAGTTAGGTTAATTTTCCACAGCAAGTTCATAAAAAGAATTCTATATTCTTATATTAGTTTGATAAGAGATGATATATCCATAATCTCATTGGCGTATAGTTACAACAATTTAGCTATGTCCACTAACGATTTTGACAATGCTGTTGGTAGCTTTTTTAATTTATTCATGAATAGCTACTGTGAATGGCGAAAGCGGAGCACTTCGTGATCTTTGTTTGTAACAAAGTCAATGCTAAAATCCCGTTATTGTATTGTCCCAAGTAACTAATCAAGTTCAATTATAAGTTTTATAAATTCATGAGGCTTTGATTCGTTTACGATATTTCTTGCACTTCTAGGACTATTCAAATTTACTTTTTTGAAAAGGACTAAATTTCCATTTCATTTGAAAAATAGATATAATTAGAAAAAAATGTAGCTATTAATGTACAAAATTATTTTATCTACTAACATACTGAATATACGATATGTTGTTGTCAGAGCATTTCTGTGAGTTGTAGACATTATTGCTGATCATATGATATCTCGACGAGTCTTTATCTTTATTGCTTTCCAGCTTTGTTCTGTTTGCTTTCTATTTTATATCAATTGCCAATCTAATATTTATATCACTGTTACTGCTTTTGGTTTGAGGTCTCTTGGTGTATCGGGTTGAAGATATTTATGTATGAACACTACGACATTCTTTTCGAACTTGCACGTATCGCCCAGTAACAAATAGTTTCTCGTATGTTATTGTATAAAAAAATAATAGGGTATGATTGTGCTAAAGGGTTGTTCGCGCACGGTCAACGATTTACATTCCTCACGATTTTTAAGGGTCGGTATATTGGGTTGCCAGTCAGGTCGATTAAGATAAAAAATATATTAGAAAAAAAACATTCAATCATCTAAAAAAGTTCTGCAAAAGTTAAGAATTTAATGAAAACTTTTGTACAGTTGATTGGAGGAAAGGTATATTGAGTGTTCATGTCTTAATTTTTAAATGATTGTTCTATTATCATAATCAGAAGAGGGTATGAGTAAATAAATCTTTCTGCCTACACAATTGAAGTATGACAAGCAGGCACAGACAAAATAATGTCATCACATTCAACATCTTTTGCTAAGGAACTCTTTCTTTATTTATTTTAGTTTAGCTGATCTCTTATGGCTCTACATCAAATATGGTTCTTTAAAATCTCAAACGTTTCCTCTACTGTACTAGAACAATCAAAAATATTTTATTTAAATAAGTCTATTAAGAAAAGTGTGTGTACAAACCATTCAGTTTTTACTGTATATTAAGTGTATCGTTTTATGTAATAGAACTAAAACTTGTTTATTTATTGCATCTATAAATATTGTTCTTAATTATAATTAGTTTACATTAAGTTTATAATCATAACAGGTAGTGTAGAACTATAAAGTATAGAAAGGGAGAGAGGGATGCGCGGGAGTGAGCGGGTGCGGGGGGATGGACGAGGGTCGGGAAGGTCAGGATCATGAGGTCGCGCGGCGTGCACCGAGTAGATTAGTTACTAATGTCGTGCTCGAGTACCCTGCGACTACCGAATGAACTACATTATGCCGTAACAACGCCGGCACGGTTGCTTCCAATTACAAACATGTAAATTGTAAATATACCTAAAATTACATAAATAAAAATTACATTAAATATAAAGTTAAAAATATTAAAAATCCTTTAAAAATATATTAAAGTAAAACGCAAAAATAAAACAAATTTTATAACGACAGACGGGACATTTAAGTTGCAAATTTAATATTAGGGTAATTAAAATATACAAAAACCGTTTAAAAAACAACAAATATTGATGATTTTATGGTTACGTAAAAAATACATTTAAATGGCCACAAATTATAATATTAATTAATGGTATGAGCAGAAAATAAAATTGAACAAGGAAGACAATCGAGAAATGAAGACTTACTTACCTTATATAGAAGTAAAATAAAATTAGACATTATTAAAAAAATATGCTCCAGGTGAGGCTCGAACTCACAACCCCGGCATTGCTCACGAACACTGTCATATAAGTACCGTGCGCTAACCAATTGCGCCACTGGAGCGATGAGCTAGCGAGCGAAATTACGCAACAGAACCTACGTAGCGTGCCCTCCGCCCGTACCTCCCTTCTGACGTCTTTTTACTCTATCGGTGTAACTAATGCGATTACGTCATATATGGAAATAATTGTTAACAAATTAGTTAGCGCCATTTTTCTTATCTTTTCATTTATGTTGTGAATGTTATTTTTTTATTACCGTTGTCAATAAATAAAATAGAGTGTTAAACAGTAAATATATTTAGCACCAGGTTCTATCTTTTATTTTTTTTTTATTAAAAAATAAGAAGTTGACGTAGATTTTTCAATTTATTGTACCTACTTCAGTAATTAATTTTGAAATATCAATAAACCTTTTTACAATCTTTGTTTAAAATTGCTTGGAAATCCTTAAGAAATTAAGCGAACATACATAATAAAAAAATAAGTACATTTGGAGTTCATATTTTATAATAATATAACACATTCTTTTAAATAATTAGTTATATGTACTTATAGCATGTCTTCGGACTTATCGCATTTATCGTAGTTTGTACGGACAGTCGTTAACAAACTCCAGACTTCAATATCAGTAATTATTTGTCTGAATAATCGATAACGATGGGAACTTCATACAATAAGCGACAAAAGAGTATAAACGGCCGTATATTTTAATAGCTTTTTGTTTGGTAGTTTTATTTCGTCTGTGTTCTAAGTGACTGTAATCCTGAATATTTGATAATAAATTCAGCTATCCCCCTAGTAATTGAAAATATTTGAAATCAGAAAAATGGGGCAGCCACAGCGTTACCGACCAGCGGGTATCCATAACGCACCAATACAACGAGGAGCTCCCAGATTTTGACTTCGACTCACAGAATCTCAATTAGGACCGCTTTTGAACAGCTTTAAAACAACAAAACTCCGAGTGGTGGCGGAATTACTACAGAACTGCTTAAAACAGTCCAGGTCTGAAAGAGCTAGCAAGCCTCTTTTATTTCATCATCCAAGACGACAAGACCCCGGAAGACGTAGTTTTTCAAGAAGGGACTCCGAATTCTTTTGAAGAACAACATACCAATCTCACTTCTGAGCTTCGTATACAAGCTGTTCTCCAGTTCTGATGAATCGTCTCGCCAGACTTTCTATCAGGCCACAGCACCGTAGACCACATTCATACTGTTTGGTAGATTATCCAAAAAATAGAGGAGTCAGTCAGTCAGTCAGCTGCTGTGTATGGCTTTCGTGGACTACAACTACAACTGAAAATACTTTCAGTTCCATCGATATCTGGGTAGTTCTGGACGCACTGCAGCGATATCGTATTGATTGGAGATACATTGAAGTGCCTTGACGTTTATACATTCTTGTTACAATGAGTGTCCAAATCCAGAAGTGCAAAACCAAGGCGATCCAATTGCGCAGAGGGGGATGTTATATACCTTAATACTGTGGAATGGCCTATCCGCGGCAGTGTTTCCAGGTCGGTACGATATGGGTACCTTCAAGAAGCGCGTCTATCTCCACCTCAAAGGCCGGCAACGCACCTGTAGCTCCTCTGGCGCTGCACGAGGTCGTGGGCGGCGGTGATCACCACCAGGTGACCCGAACGCTCGTTTGCCTTGTCCTTTTTCCATTAAAAAAAATACATCTTAAAAATTGGACTGGCTTCAGAATCAATGTAAAAGGCGAGTAAATCCTGCTCGACAGATTCACCAATGATATAGTCATCATAGCAAAGCCACTGGAACAGCTCGTGGCGCAGCGGTACATGAGTGTGATTGTATTGCAAAGGTTGTGGGTTGGATCCCCACTCGAGGTAGTGAAATATTTATTTACGTTTATATTTCCATCTCTTCGCTCTGGTATCGAGGCAAAGCGCGGCGCTGAGTTCTGCCACTCAATACGCAATGCCTCCAGAATTCGGCAGAAAGTGGGGAACGGAGTGTTTTAACACCCTACTGTGTGCGAGATACAGCGTGAAGCTGATTTATTTTATTTTAAAATATGCACCAGGGCCTCGCTCCTTCGTGCATATTGTTATTGAAATATGTAAGTAATAATTACAAGCTTGCTTTTATTATCTAAATTAAACTTAATGCCATAATAAAATTCACCTGTACCGGATTATTAGTCAGCACGAACTAAATCTGGGACAAATACCTTTTATATGAATACAAGACACGTTTAGGTTTAGGTACTTTTGAATTAAAAATATTTTGGATAATTTGGATGATTATAAAAGACAAACATCGTTATATTATAGTTTCATTCATAAACTAATTGAGATTAAAATGAATATGTTTTTTAAAACAAAAATACTACCTTCATTAGCGATGGTCAGTTGTAAACGTAAACAAACTAATTAAGTATAGTTCCAGGCAAACAATGTTTATTTTGATATTTAAACATTTATCTGTCATTCTTGGTAATGAGATAATACTCGTATGATGATTTTGTTAATGTCACTTGAATTACTGAGAGTTTTGCAGTTTTTTAAGATCTTAATTTCGCATCAAGTTTGTTTTATTTGAATTGATATTTATTACTATAAGAGATGATAATTACTTCACTTAATGTAGCTTCACGCTGTATTCCGAGCTTAACATGGCTAGGTGATGCATGGATGGAGGCTATTAGAGTAATTTTGTAATAGCAGCAACACACTTTTGTTATAAAAATTAAACAACCTTTTCCTGTTTATATTATGAATTGTGATTGATATTTATATAACTTGTATCGACCTGTTACTTGTGATAACAATTATTTCAATACATAGTCAAGGTGGATACTTATGCGTATAATTTTTTAATTTTGATGTATGTAGGTATAGCTGGTCATGTTTGGAAAATTCTAATGACACTGACTGGAAATATTAGATGGCGGCAAGCTGAACGATCAGCCCGATTGAACAGGACAATTGCCCTTAATAAAAGTAATTAACACGACGCGATCGGTCGTAGACGATAACGGCCCGCCAGTGCGCCTGCGCCTGCGCAACCGAAGCTGACACCACAATGTAAGCCTCAATCGGCCTATACATTCATTACACATCTAATTCATTTGTTTATATTATAGCTATTTTAATACTAATAGTTATAAGAATTTCGACAAATGTAAGTTCATAATGTCAAATTTTAAATGCACATTTAACCGATTTTAAGAAAATAGGTTATGGTTATGTTGTATAGTTCAGTAATCCATAGCTAAAAATAACTTGTTACAATCTATATCTAAAAATAAAAATAAACTTCTGTTTATAGTAAGTCTATCTATATCTAAAAATATACTGCTATGAATTTAAATTTAAAAAAAAAATTCCAAGTAAAATGATTGTTGATAGTTGGTGCAGGTAAAGCAATTGTCTAATGCATCCGTTCACACATCTTTCTTATGGGGTCTTTGTATGAATTTTGTAGTTATAGGTATCTACCAATATCTAATATATTATATATAGCTTAAGGTGTATATTTTAATAAAAATATTGTTGTAAGTAGGTACATAATATATATTCTACAGCAGTTTACCTCCTGACACACCTTTGTTTTCTTTAACTTTTCAATATCTAGTGCAAGTATAGATCAAGGTTAAGAATATACGTTTATCTTTATGGGTACAGTAAATCAAGAACAAATTTATCGATAAAATGGTATAAAGCTAATAGTGAGACTTGTCAGTCTGTTTGCTTAAGATATTTCACAGATCCTTGTATAAACATAAATATCTGAATAAATATCACCTACTTATCTCATACGAATAATTCAAGGTTAGGTGTGTCTAAAAAATAGTAAAAACGTAAAATAAATAATAAATAATTGGGTAAAATTAATAAAACCTTAATACTTGAATGTACTTATACGTAGACTGCGTAAAATTGTTTTTAATTATACTTCTTAGCACGTGACTCTCGTTTATTTGCATCTTCGACGCAACGGTCACGTGTGCTGATGTAGGACTTTTTTGACTAAACATGATATAATAATGTTGAAATGAAAATACATCAGTGTCATAAGAAACATGGTCTCGAATTTCATACTAAACGATAACTAATGAATGAGCACAATTATTATATTTAGTATATTTATGTACCTACCTATCGATATACCAGGCGAAAAGATGATGCTTGTTAGGTTTAAACATATTTAATTGTTAATCCACTTACTATAAACAGCATAATTAGAACAAAACAAATATAATTTGCCTGGAATCTGAGGCACAGACTCACTGTGACGGATATCGTTAATGTCATAATGAATCGATGAAAAAAAACGACATGATGCGCGATCAATGCACATAAAGGAATTCTTCGGGCCGCGATGAATGGCCCGGACTCCGGACTCCAGGCATCATTCTTGTGCGAGCATACCGAGCGTTTTGTGTGATTGTGTATGTGTATTTAATGAAAAAGCGAGCTTACTCTCAGGTGCACACCTGTTGAGGCGCCGAGGCCGTGAGATACAAGCGGCAGGTATACTCGTGGATGCGCAAAATCTCCATCACTTGCATCTTCTTCAAATCATTTGTGATATCCCACGCATCTTTTGGTTTTTCAACTATATGATTTCATTGTTATAGTAGGTACCCAGAAAATAAAGTACATACAAAAATGTCAGGTTGAATCCTTTTAAACTATTAATCCAAGTTATCACTAAGATTGTTAAGAATTTGAGTAGCTTTATCTTTATTTCTCGTATATAAATATTTAATAACTAAGAGCTTCCGATTTTACATTGATTACCTTATTTTTTTTCTCTCTTCTCGTCACTTCTTAAAGGTACAATATTCTTGACTTTGCACTGTTATATAAATTACAAAAATGACTTACACATTACTCTTGTGCGATAGAACGATAACAAGTGTTACTAAGCTCAATAATTTAAATAAAAAACGGCAGACATAAAAGAAAGGAAAGGTTTCTTGCGTAGGTATAGCCTACTGAGATATTTACTTCCCGTGTTTCAATTTTTGCCCATATCAGGAAGCGGTGGTGTGCCGCCGCGTGTATACAGATTCAGATATGCTAAGAACGTGCACGTCGTAAGGATCGCGGGCGCCCGCGCCGACGCCGTAGGCGTGTACATTGCGCTTCGCCACCGCTAGTATTCGAATCAAAGATTTATGGCCCTGGACACAGCTTATTTGCTACCTGCACGCAGAATCTTATTGCTGATATCATATCTTACTTCACAAATACATTAGTGCTCTGAGCTAGAATTCAATAAAATACGATTACAGTAACATTACGTTAGAGTATTTTATTTATTTTTTAATGTTTTTATGGCTATCACTCATATTTTTTTATTACGTACATAATATATTTTATCAAATTTCAAATGTGAAAAGTAAATGGTCGACCTGTCCTTTGTAGGCAGTGTTCAGTCAGTGGGTATATAAGATATAGTGCGTTGTTGATTTTATCCACATTCCACACCGTTGTACAATACATTGTGTGGCGCAATACAAAATTCCATTAAGGTTTTTGAATGCGAAAGAAAGAACGTTTTGGAAAAAAATCACAGTCGCTCTCAAACAGGTTATTGTTCAAGCCTTAAGGAAGAACAATCGCTCTGTTGTGTTTTCAGTTAACCGTGACAAACTGCGATACCTACTATATCTGTTTCGGTTTACACGTCCCTTTTGTGTTTATATGAATACAAAAAATGATTATCTATCGATTTTGGACTGTTTTAAATAAGTACCCATTGTAATTTTATCTTAAAATACTTTTTTAACGAGATATTAAACAAAACTAAAATATAATTGGCTCATTAAAGAATGTAAAAGATTGGGGAAAAACCAAAGGCAAAATAAAACAAATATCATATTTTTAAAGTTTATTACAATTACAGTTTAAAAATTATGAATCAAATCATTTTCCTGGGCGGTTCATTTATTTAGTAGTTAAGATCTAATCTTGAGTCATTTTGTGTTGATTTAAAAAATAAGGAATAGGTAGGTAAAGCAGCACAGGTTGTGGGTTCGATTTCCATTCGAGGAAATTAAATATTTAATATTTTAATTTCCTCGCTCAGGTAACGAGGTAAAGCTCGGCGTTGGCTTTCACCACTCAACTCATATTGGCTCCAGAATTCAGCGGAAAGTGGGGATGAAAGTGGCTTAATGGAAATGCAGTGTCTTAATACTAGATTCCCAGGTTCCCTCTGCCTACATGCTACGTGAAGGATACAGCGTTAAGCTAAAATAAATAATAATCGTTAGTACAACATTACATATGTACCATTATATATATTATACTTTGTATGCAATTTTTCTAGATAGTTTATCTGTTAGTTATGGTTGTTCGAGGTCGATCAAAATCAGGGATGTGATATCAAAATGTATGTTAGTTCGATAGCGCACGTCCGAGGTCCGAGCGACGACGTGCGGGTGTCCTCGAAACGAGATAAGCCTCAACCTGTGTTTCTTTATCTGCATCAGTTTTGTCAATAGTTCCTATGCAAATATAACGATAGTCAGGGATTGAAATCTTAGTGTTTCACGATTTGAAATCTCTTTTTACCAAATGACACCAAACATGTTTTTAGTAAATTGTAAATTAATAATTGTAAATTGTAGTAAATTGTATTCTAATAGAACCATGTACTGTAGACTTGGTCCCATTTCAATCACTGTTGTTAGGGTTTAATATTTTTTTATTGTTCATTTAGCCGGCTGCTAAAGTGGAAAGTTATAAAATATAGAGTATCAAAAATCTGTCAATCTAATAAAAAATAATAATTGTGAGAGATTTACATGAATAACATATCCGCGAAGGTCGCGATAAGTGTGCCGACGGCGTGGCACTTCCGGCCGCGTGGTGGGCACGTGCGTGCGTGCGGGGGCGCGGGATGCGCACACGTTTGGATTCTGCCACCCTACCCATATCGCACAATTACATTAGTAAAACGATCCTACATAATGGCTAGGCAATTAAAATACACATATTATGACAACTTTCGTTTTTATGTATTATATATATGTATATTATCATATTTAATTGTTTTATTTGTAGTATCTCAACCGTTAGTAGACTAAAACGTGAAAAAAATAAATAAATTAAATAACTTAAGTTGTAGTATTAATTAAAATATGTAAGTATATGTATTATTACATGTTGTATGTACATATAGTTATAAAAAATATTATTAATATTGTACAATATTTTATTAATATTGAAGAACAGGAAAATTGTAGGGTAATACACTTATGAAATCTCAAGGTAAGAAGAAATAATTCTCACTCATTGTGATATACGACGACATTCATGAAGGTAAAGAAGAAAAAATTAATTCGTGAATTCCTTAAATTATTGGCACAAAAAGGTAAAATTTAAGACGTGCCAAGTCAGACAATGCGAAGTGGTGTTAATCTTACCGCCATCGATAAACTCTCTGATTACACATTCATGTAATACCTCGTACGTTACAAAGATGTCGTGTTTAAGCCAGTACGGTGTATCTGTATGCGCTCTTCCAAAGGAACATACCATAAACGTATCTGTTTTAAATGTAGTAGTTTGTTTTAAAAACATAAGGTTATTTTCTTTTTACAAAATTTACACACGAACCAAAACTTGTAAAGCTTATTTATTTAAAAAAAACAGGATATTTTTTAATTTTATTTTTTGCATTTTTGTATGAATGATATTAAGCTAATATTAATAAGTATTTTTTTTTGATAATTAAATTTTTTTCATAAATCATTTTATCACACATCATAATTATTAATTTTATTATTATTCTTACCTATAAAAATGTCCAATTTGGTTAACGGTAATATAACTAGCATAAGCGTTACGGACGGGGCATATGGGTCAGCAGACGAATAAAAGGCGGAGACTGTGTTATTAAAAAAATACGCCAGCTGACCGTTTCTATACATCGGAATTATTAGCAGTTAACAGCGACCGAACTAGGTGACACAAATTAAATTGGTGCATCTGTTGGAATTGGCCCTTTTAACTGTGGGCGTCATCTGCGATCCTACCTGCTATCTCGTCTAATAATTAGATGCATTAATCAATTAAGTTATAGAACACTATTATTCCTATAGCTTGAATTAAATATAAACAAACAAAGATTAAATTAATTTTAGAAATCATAACAAAATCAAATGTAACAGCTACGTTCAGTTTATATGTTTATATGATTGCAATATAAAAACACACTGCCTAAGAAATAAAAAAAGGATGTTACTTTAAATTTGTATACCAATAAAGCCTCTATGCATAAGCATGTGAATGAAGTTAATAAGCCTTTATTTGGATGCGTGTTCACGGATCACTAAAGACGATCTCACGGCCGCGGTCACAGCGAGTACCTACGAGTACCAGCGTTTGACAAACACGTCGCTCTCCGCCGGTGTCTGCTCGCCGGTGACACATCTCGTCTCTTCATCGCCCATTCGATACGGGTGACCATATAAAAGATAATCTCACTGGGAATGTTATCGTTTTTTAACTAACAATAGCTCACTAACTTCCTTTAAATGCAGTGAGTGAATCGCTTTCTATCAGATTGATATGATAATAGAATAACCTCGATTCACAAGTTAGATTAGACGTAAGTAATTAATGGATACCTATTCTTATAAGATATTTCGTATCTGTATGTATATTTGATATATTATAATTATAACTTGTACAGTAAGAAATGAACTTGATAAGTTTCATCCATACCTATGTTATAAATTCGAAAGTAACTCTGTCTGTCCGTCTGTCTTTTACGCAATCAGGCCCAAACCGCTAATTTAATTGTGATAAAATACTCATATAGACATACTTGAGGGTCTCGGGATGAACATAGGACACTTTTTTTCTCATATTTGTAATATTTTTGATATATACCAATATATTAAAATACTTATTAATTTAACATGCAATTTATTCCGCCGTGTTAATAACAACCGTCGCTAAGCGACCGTTGCTAAGCAACGATATGCAAAGTTTGTTGTTAGAAAACGTCACCCAAAATGAGCTTGCTTAACGCATCTCTCTATTGAAAACTGAAAATAATATCATAAATATATTTAATAAATATTCGTATACTTCAAGCGGGCGTAGCCGTGTTCGGGTCCACTAGTAAATATATAATTTATTAAAACAAAACATGATCCATATTTTTGTACTGTAAATAACTTGTGTGTAGGTATTACAAGAGTATTCAGACATTAAAAGGTGTAAATTATTGTATTTATTTTAAGGCATTATAAGCGTTGGAAATTCGACAATAATTCTTTGCCGACTCTTAGCAGTACTATCGTCAAAGACAGAAGGAGTGGTAGCTTTATATATGATTCAAAAGTGTACACAATGATGACGAAAGCTTAAGAACTGTAATATATTACGCAGCATTTAATAAGTAGATTAAGATAGATACTTGCAGATATATGGACTTGTTGTTAGTACCACTGTTTTTGCATCCCTCTTAATATTTTTTTTAATATCGTTGTACAGATAAATAATATTTATTTATTGTTAACAAAAATGTTTTTTTTTATTTAAAGTAAAAACATCGCCTTGTTTTCCATTTTCCCCAAAATCCCACCTACAAATATACTAAATATTTTGATCGGGATAACACCAAATATGGTAGTTGATTTACCTAAAAGAATGTCTAATATAAACATTATACATATGGTCAATTAAACTTAAAGTCTTTAAGTTTTTTATCTTCAAATATATGGTACATGTATGAGCTTGTTAATAAATACATATTTTGAGGTAATTATTAAGTATAAATCACATCTGCCGCTGCAACACAGGCGTTGCATCAACAAAGAGACAGAAAGACTTTTATTAAAATGTTTCTAACAGAGAACAATGCTTACATACATACACGATACAACGATATCTTGCTAACTTTCATTTGGAACAGACAGAGTTCTTTCTTGAGGCGACGCTGACAAGCTGCACGCGAGACAAAGACGATCGCCAGCGATTGCTTACGGTACAAAGGTCAGTCATGTGCGAGATCACCGCACTGCTTTCGTACCTCAGAGCCGCTCGCTGCCTCTCAGCGAGAGAGTTCGTGAGCCGCCCTCCACCGCACCTCGCCATACACTTTTGTGAGCCGACGACGACTATTATCGCGCCATCTCGATGCGGAGATGCTCCTCATAATGCGTCCAGATAAACCCGCATTGTGTCGTGTGCTCTCTATAACAAGAAGAGTATGCCATGAAAGGAACACGCAACGCAACAGGTACATGCCCCCGCGATTATCTACTAGTTTGAAGATGCGTGCTCGTCTTCTTTAAGTTTGGGTTCATGATTACGCTTTGTATCTTGCAATGTAATGTGATTCTATTAAACGATAAATTCGTTTAATATATTAATAAAATATTTTTTCTCAAAGATAAAATAAACTAGAAATATATAATAAATATTTAATATTCTCAAATACAAAATAATATAAAGAAAAAGAAATTACACTTCACCATTCGGACTTGTCTCATATTAGACTTTGTAATATTTATTTACAAGTACTGAGAACTACTTAAGTTTTGAAAGGTTGATAAATCTTCGTTCATCAATCAAGTAAACTGAGATCGTCGATAAATTGCGTCGTCGAATTGTCAAAATACCGGGACACTCAACTCCAAGAGGCTCAGATACCAGAAGTTATAAACACAGCAGCAAGCAAGTAGGTACTTAGTCACGCAATTATAGAAACTTCGACTTTGATCTTGAAAATGTTAATTATTATATATTTATTTCAATGTACGAATATATATGTATATTTAGTTTTATCGTCTATTATATTTTTAGTTGAATGAGCACATTTCTAATTCTGATATCTTTTTTCAGTTTCACATCTCCTGCATAGCGGGTAAATGGAGAGAGCCCCTAGTGTCAAGACACTCCGTTCCCCGAGTAATTCTGATGTTCATACTAAAAATGTCTTACATACTCATTAAATAATTTATCGGTTGCAAGCAAATTAGTCTGATGGAAATATGGTCGTAGCGGCTGTGCGCATGCGCGACACGTTTAGTAGCTTGAATTAAACAATCACGGTGACTCACAAGACCGGTCGGCTATAAAGACAACTGAAATTATCTTTGTCTAGTTTATTTCACAGACAAAGCGCCATGTCGCTACGATACAATAATACGAAATTGTTTTAGTTTATTGTTCGGATATATATTATTGTTGATTCACAACCTTATCTGTGCGTTCATCGGAAATCAACTATCATAGGTCAAACAGCCAATGCCTTTACTATTAAGGAGTTGCCGAGTGAACTTAGACATCATTATTAATTCTTTTCTTTGAATCATTATGCCACTTCGGGTCAAAGTAATAAGTGTTTTCTTTTATATATCATTAGACCAAACAATATAATTTATTATCATTTTTTCAATAATAATAAACAATATTCATTTATACTTTTTACGTATTATTATGTTTGTATTTAAGAAAACTAGTAAAGTTACAATTTTCCAACAGAGACACTTTGTCTTTACTACCAAATATATGATTTATTATAAACTAAACACTAACTAACTAATAACTAACTAAATCTTTAGTGAATTAATAGCCTTCTCGAGGCTTCGGTCTAATTGATCTAATTACTCTCAATCCTGAATATTATGAACGACTGACCGGTGCCAGTGGCGCTTTGTAATAATTAAATGTGACGCGTAAATTCTACATTCTATGTAGGTGTGGGTAACTAGTATGTAACGAGACATTATGAATAGAGAAACAAACTTATGGGCAGCTAGCTCTAGGTAGCGCAGCGCGGGCGGCGAAATGCGTTAGCATAAGGCTAATTTAATACATAAATTTATTACTATGTAACCATATTTGAAACATATTTCACCAATTTAAAATAAATAATTGTTGTAATCATTATTTCGCATAAAAGTAATTATTGCTAACAAATAATCGATTTCAAACAGATTCGTAATACAAATTATACGCTCTAAAATTACATCTTTAATTATATAACCTGCATTTTAATAAAGTTATTTTTGTTCCGATTTGTTATTTAATTAAATTTTCATGTTCATGTAAATATGTAATATATAGGTATTTAAAATTTTCTATGTTATTATTTAAAGATATGGCTTTTTTTAGCTGTATCTCGCAAATAGCTGGGTAGGCAGAGGGAATTTAGTCTTAAGACACTCTGATTCTCACTTTTCGCCGAATTCTGGACGCAATGCGTGTCGAATGGCGCAACTAAACACCGCGCTTTGCCTTGTTACCAGAGCGAAGAAATTAAAATATTAAATATTCAATTTCCTCGAGTGGAAATCGAATCCACAACCCGGCGTTTACAGTTGTACGCTAGTGACCCGGCGCCACGACTGGCCTCTACATAATTTGCTTCATTTTGTATTAAATATAAATAGGAATTGATTATATCATGAAGCAAAAATGAACATTAAAATAAATCATCTATTATATGTATACAAAGGTAATTTAAGGTAATTATTGTTAGTAAATAAGAAATAGTACCTATAAACAAGTAAATTACCATTTAACATCGTCTATTTCGGTTGTAGAACAGCGAACCCTAAGCAACAAAATTCCATGCTTCGTTCTCAAGCACGGAACAAGTGATGAGGTAAGTTATGATGAGATAGATTGATTTTACTGT
This sequence comes from Heliconius numata, assembly GCA_016802625.1. Classification (NCBI taxonomy): domain Eukaryota; kingdom Metazoa; phylum Arthropoda; class Insecta; order Lepidoptera; family Nymphalidae; genus Heliconius; species Heliconius numata. The sequence continues at coordinate 2,686,627 of JAEBDU010000009.1, forward strand.
AAAGCATAGATCATTGTTAGCTTGCGCAACCTACGCTCCCTCTCCGATGCTCGATGCGGTCACTCTGTGCAAATCGATCCAATTATGCAAGTGTCTCGACTAGAAATAAGATGGCCCGTGTGATATTTGAACTCGATTGATTCACTTATGTAATCTATGGGCTACGGACCATGGTGGACATGATGTCGGCACCAGATGAATTTCGATATCCAGATATTAATTTTGTGACGTCTTTTGTTTGTAATATACTTATCCCTAGGGGGTAGTCAGAGCCAGTCAGAGAACGGGGAAAGTTTTTTTTTTCTTCATTTTGGAATAATGAAAAATAATTTTATTTATCACGGTATCTTTTGATATTATGGAAAGGCAGTCGTAGTAATGTTATATTTCAAAAGTTACATTCGAATGTGTACACACATTAAAAAAATATATTAGACATTTCCTTAGTGGTTATAATAGTAAAGGTATACGAGTATATTCAAAAAATTAAGAGGTAGCTCAAAAACATATGGTTTCGATAGATTTGGAATTCATGAGGGGAGCGATTGTCAGGTCAACGCTCTCTTTGAAGAAAAGGAGGGTTGCTGTCATGTGACGTGAATATTACTGCACGTGAAACTCTAAAGAGGAACTGACTGCCTTAAGAGTCTAAGCTCACTCCGGGACGCGCGCGCGCAGGTGATCGCTTTGTACGTAATAAATCTTGCTTCATCATTTTTCAAATCAATACAAAATTAACTAAAGAATCATTTAACTACTTTACGAATAAGTGTATCTTATTTAATTATATATGTATGAATTACGATATTATTTAATTAATAAGTTTATTTTTATCATTATTGTAGTTCAAAAGGTATTTTGATTGATGGTGGTGACGACAGGTAGTTAGTGACTGACAGCACGAGATGGTAAAGGGATCGAAGTCCACCTGGACAAGCAGTGTTTTATATTTCGCTACTAATAACCGGTCATTTGCGAGGTGGTTAAATATTTTATAATATGTTTTGTTTTTTAAAAAGGAGGAAATCCACATTTTGATTCCTATCTAAATTACAATTTAAGAATTACTTTATAAGGTATACAGTAGCAGTACAAGTGCTTAGCGGCTGCGTGTCATTGAGTTCCGCGCTCGACAGCGGCCGCGCCTGTGCTTGTCCAAAGCAAGCGCTATAATCTTCGCTTCACTACTTCTTATAATCGGTTCGCATTGTTTTCAATTCGTTCATAATATAGCCTAGAAGATAAATTTACCTTTCTTGAACAATATCAAAGTTGACTGAGCGTGACAAGAGTGATTTGTTTTATAGAATTAGATATTGTATACATGAAATATAATTCTATAGCGTTTGGCGCTCCTTTCTTCAGTCTAGTCCAGCTATCCCACTAGGGATAAAGCGTGAAGCTATTAAAAAAGTAATTAAAACTCAATAAATGATAATTTTTCAGAAATCATAAGATTTATTTAAATTTATTTTTGATAAGCTCTAATATAATATTAATTTAATGATTAAAGTACAATAACCATATCTGTATTTGTACACGTCTAATATCAAAACGAGTTGGGTACCTTCAACGCTCAGAATGATAGCAAAGTTATCAGAAGTGACATTGTGAGCGCAGTGATAGGTGCGGGTGACAGTAATTGACAGGTCGGCGAGCATAGGACACTAGATGCACGTGCGAGAGGACTTGGGCCCCCGCACTGAGCAGGATGTCTTTAAATAGACTAAATACCTTTGTGAAGGCATGCCCTTCGAAGGGTGGCGGCATCCGGCTACGATCGCGCACACGATTTGCTTCTCAAGAGGAAACTTATAAATAACTTCTTCAATTATTCTAAACCATTCGACTATTAAATGTAATATCTTATTGTTGCACTCAGTATGCCCCATAAAGTTCAAATTGCTACTGTACGCTGGTCGACATCTCTTCAAGATATATTGCCCTTATTTGATAAAAGGAACACTTTAAAATATAGCATAAGCAGACTAATAAAAAAATACCACATGAAATAACTACCAAATAATCGTCTTGTTATAATAAGTAACGAACGATATTTTTTATCAAATCTAAGTGATAATTTTATACTTAAAGTAGTATATAAAGCATAAACATCTTTACCATACAATTATTCACAAGTTGTAGATATTACTCAATTTACGATGCAATTATCTTACTATAATAATCAGTAATTTATTTCCCGTTCACGTCACAAGAAAGTTTTAACATCTCACAGAATGGAGGACGTAGAGAGATGTACGACGCAATAAAATCCGGATCAGAAAATTATTGTATTCGTTCATGGTCCTTGCACGTGCGTTCAGAGGGTCCCGCGGGCCATACGTGTAAGTGTAAACTCGTATTAATCCAATGGGAACTTACCTGCAAGCGCACAAACAAGTGTTTCCGGTCATACGATTATATCCGGTGTTTTGCGTTCAGGAATTACTGGTAGCCAACAGAGACCGTATTTATAAGAAGTGATTTTACATTTGAATTATTATTCAATTCTAATATAATTTATATCTTATTGAATATGATCTTGAATCTTGAAGTCTAAACTCTATCTAAAGACATTTGTATTTTTTTCACCTTTATGTTTCTTCTCTCATAGTAATATTATGGGCACCGAACCTAAAGACTTCACTTATTTTTACTTTTGCGTTGTTTCAGAATAGGGCAAATGAAAATAATTTATTAGGAATAAAGCATCTCCCGAGCCTGAACCGAACTACAACTATCGTGTTTTCAGCCGTATACCGTGCTACTGCGCCACGATGGTTTCATTTTAAAATTCTTTTTTGTAGTAATTTATCGTGTTAACAGCACCTTTTCAGTATCTACCTCACCATAAGCTATAACCAACTAAGCTTTAAGATAAAATTTATTTAAAGTTGTTATGAATTTTGTCGGCTAAATATTTTTTTATTATCTATCTCTATAACAAAACTGTAAAGATGGTTTTATAGTACAAATAATATATAAATTACTTCAAGAATGACGAAAAAATACAGTTTATTTAATATTTATTTTTTTGGTAATTGTGGACAGTATGTTTACTTTAAATTTATTTTGAGCATTATGGTAACGCAAACTGTAATTTACCAAGCAGCAAGGAACCGGTTGCTTAACAAATCGAGCTGTTTTAGTATTGAGTGAGTTCTGTTTTCACAAATTGAATGGGTGAACGTGGCCCGCGGGCCCCGTACCGTCATTCAGTTCCTAGTGAATGCTCACAATAATAACAAGTTCTGCAGGTGACGACTCCAACTCAATAGCGCTGATTACACCTCCATTCAATATGTGCCCTACCTGGACAACCTGCTCTGTACGAATCTATTAAATATTTTTAATATTTTAATACTCTTTCTTATTATTTTTTATTTATTTATTTGTTTAAAATGATATAAAATTTAGACATCCAATTTTTTGCGTATCATATTTTTTTTATAAATTTAAACGAAAAACTTTATTTTAAAATATCACAAATATTTTTCATGAAAATGTTTTACTACTTATAATCTCATCAAATTTTTTACTACTTATAATCTCATCTTGTCACCAAGCTCACGGCCGACTTCTGCTTCTCATGCCATACGGTCCTTTACATTTGGTGGTATTTATTCTCGAAATGTTCAATAGTCTTCAACGATGTGATTCTTTAACAACCAGGCTATCTCTACTCAACTCAACTCAACAAATTAAACGAAATATAGAGCATCATCACCTTTGTTATTTTTCAAATTTCTGCATTCCTTATTAGAGTGAGGAAAGTGGGAGATAGATATCCTACTTTACTCTGCCATTTAGACTCTGCGTGGCCGGATTTTACGTCTTGCTTAGTGATCGTAGCGGTAATCTTTTGGTAACCATAGCTGATTATCGTGAAATGGCTACTCTCCGATATATTTCGATCTTTCTTAAAAGTTAAATGAATTTGTTTTCCCAGGTAAATAAATATAACTCTAATTATGTAGGCATATTCGAGCGACACTGTTAGCCATTACTGTTTTCAATTCACTGTAAGTCATGATTTTGCTTTTGTCTAGGTTTTCCATCTACACGAACTTTCATTGAAGCTTTAATATTGAAAACATAATACGATCGGTGTAGACAATAAATTAAAGTTTTATAATGTCCCGTTTAAGCAGGTTACATAATATTAATTAGATTGGCTTTTAAAATTCATAGAAATTATATTTCTTTCATAAAGTCGATTAAATTATATTTAAAGTACACACTCATCATCAAAACAAGTTTAGTATTGATCAACGAGGCGATTCAAGTCCAGTCAAGTGGCAATCTGAACATGAATTTTAGTCACAACTTATGCTGCACCCAGAGGAACTCCATTGTCTTTCATATCATTAAGGCTATTATATTTGCTTATTGAAGCGTAATTTCTTATTAAACTTTGATTGCGGGCTGACGTCTTCATAATCATTTTCAATAATTATTATTTATTATTATTTATGATTCACAAACAATAGCATAAACATAATGCTCAATAACAGGCTTCACTGTAAAGTGAACCGGAAGTGGAGTAGGTACTAAAAATATGATATTAGGCATATTGAATGCGAGATGTGACGTTTTACTTTGGACGTTCATATACGACAAGTCCTTTTATATATATAGATAAGGTTATGAGTAATAGTAAGACCTATTTTCAAGCGATTTTAATATTATATTGCGTAATTTAAAACAAAAATAATGCTATTTTTGCATTTGCACAATGCATTTGCACATTGCACATAATATATATGAATACTATTTTATATAATAACAAAATAGAAGTCAGTCGTGGCACAAGCGAGCGACTGTAAGCACTGTAGGTTGTGGCTTCGATTCCTACTCGAGAAAATGAAATATTTAAAATTTATATTCTTCGCTCTGGTGACGAGATAAAACGCAGAGTTGAGTTCCGCCACTCAACAACACAATACCTTCAGATATCGGCGGAAAATGGGGAACGGAGTATCTTAACACTAGGTTTCCTCTGCCTATCTTGCTGTGTGCGGAATATAGCGTGAAGCTATAAAAAGATATAGAATATAATTATATATAGGCATGTTCCTACCTAATAAGAACAAAAAAGCGGACAAGCGCGAGTCGGTGTCAATGCGTAGTTTCAGATTTTTTCATGGACTAGTACTATCTGTAGATGCCAGCTGCCATATTTCATAATTCTAAGTAAACCGGAAGTACCCCATTAATTTTGATTTCCTTTATAGTGTCGAAATACGTTTTTTGCGATATAAACGGCCATATCATTTTTTTTTAAGTAAATGTAAATATGTTTTTTTTAGGAAATAATGGGGCCGTAGGTCAGAGTATATGGTTTGAATTTCAATTTCTCCAAGCATTCCTAAGATAAAGGCTCTCGACAGACTGACAAACAGACAGAACACAGTCATCTTATAAGGGTTCCTTTTTTTCTTAAAATATTAAAAAAATTAGCAAAATATAACACGTATGCAGTACTTTGTAAATCTTATCACGTAAACAATTCTATTAAGTCACATGATATATTTTTATGTAATATGATAAATAGGACACCGCGATTATGTGTCAGCAAACGTTTGGCATCCACAGTATTGAAACCCGCTTACTAAGGATAAAATGTAACATAATCCATACAAACAAAGCAAATTGAAAAGCTAAATATTAATGATGTCACAAGTAAATTAGTGAATTAATAGACTAATTGACTAGTAAACTAGTAACAAATAACATTTTGGTATGTTCACAGTAAATATTTATTTATATGGTATTTGCTAGAAAAATAAAATTTTATAGATTTATTAGTATCTACTCTTAGATTTATGCAAGTTCACCATTTGCCAGGATTCATAAGAGGCATAGAGAGTTTTAAAAAAATCCTTATTGTCTTTCTGTTTATTGTAAAGCCACTGCGTAATTAACACTTAATAACACGTTTTATTATGCATGATCGAAAAAATATATTTTAAGTACAAACCTAAGCTTAAAAAATAATTTAAATAAATTCCCTTACGTGAAAATCTCCTCCACACATACCCAGCACTTGTAGACACACACACACAGAGAGAGAGAGAGAGAGATTTGTCTATTCCCAACAACAAAATAAAATTGATTAAAGACTTAAAACTTAATAATGAATAAATAGTTATTTAGCATATATACCTATAATAAAAAAATGTGTTTTAATATTTAATGGCGACAAAGTGAAAACGCCACGATCCACATCCAATCACAAATTTAAGTTCAAGACACGTCAACATGATTTACCTTTCTTTGGCGCTTAAATTTCGAAGGCTATTAAACGGAACGAGATTTCGTTTGAAACGCTGGCCCGTAAAAGTTTCGCAAGATTTCTTCGTAACCCATTTTGGTTATAATTCAACGGTACGGACCATGACGCGCGGAGCTCTTATACCGCAAACGAAACAAATAGAGAGGTAATCTTCGAAAACAACAAAGGGATACTGTTATCATAAAGACACTTTATGATCGCGAACAAGCCTTGGACGGACACGACAGGACCGAAGTCGCAGTGCACGACTATACTCGTAGTCCACATTGTTTCCGCATCATGTTGGATATCGAGGGCAATATTGAGGCTTCGCGCGCACCTAACTTGATTTGTCTTATACTTACGTATGAATAATAAACACAAGACAATTACCGACAAAAAGTTAGAATTGACTTAATATTAGTAGGCAGAAAGGAGTTAATAAATATATATAAGTTACATTAATAATAAATATATATAAGTTACATAATGTTTCAACACTTCATCCTGGATATAGTAGATAGGTAAAAAGAACTTAGTGTCTAGGCACTCCGATCTCCACCAGGGCGTTCACGGTAGAGGCTATTAAATTGCTACCATGGCCGCATAGTATTCACACAGGTATATCATAATTGATTTAGTCATCTATTAACTTAATAAATAAACTTTCTTTACAACTTCTTTTGAAATAAGGCGTTTTGTGTCTAATCTAAATAGAACTTTATTCTCACAAAATTATCAGTTATCAGTTGCGTAGGAATAATTAGATTATAGTGTAATGTTAATAGAAAGCTAAGTTAAGCTGCGAGGATTAAAGAGCGTCAAGAAGCCGGCAGGTTCTTAAATTAGAGCAGACCACATGAGCGGTGCTCACTGGGCGGTCGCTGGTGTGACACGTATCGACGTTACGTTACTCGGGGACCACAGCGCCGCAGCCTCACTGTTCACGCACGCGATCCACTGAGCAAACTGACATTGGTCAGATTTACTGCTTCCACATCGTGCACTAGATGCTCGATCGTGTGGTCCAAGATACGCAATAGATTGCGGCTCCTTACTAGAAACTCCTCATGTTAATAAGTTAACAAGTACACTCAGTGTCTCTACTTATTACCTGAATATAACTAGCTCTATCATAACGACCTGAAAAAGACTCATATGTGTCATATTATACTTTTTAACACTCTCTTTCTTGTTTTCACGACACAATATTGTTAAGGTTTTTAATTTTTTTTGTATTATTTAGGTATTTTCATCATAGTTTTTACCGAAATAACATTATAGTACCTATGTGCACTTTTTACAACTTTGTCATAATAACTACATTTAGATGACTAAATTTGTCGGTGGTAAATGTACAATTTTTTAATTATTATTACCCGTTAAACGTTACATGCGAGTATTTACACCGTATCATCACAATGTGCAATCGTAGACAGATACATACGCGCGTACGCCAGGTGCAGCAATCTCAGCGGCGCACGCGCACCCTCACTGAGCTTTTAATAAATTTCAATACATATAAAAAAGTCTATGAAAAGCTGACGTCGTCGAATGAAGCAGTGCCGGTGTTCGGGTGCAGCTATGATTTCTGACGCAGATTGGTCGCCCTTCGCGAACAAAACACCGTTTGCTGGGTGTGCAAACAAGTTTTGGTTAAACGAAAAGGTGTCCCGGAATGGGTGTGCCGCCATATATATTAAGTAATTACAGTTTATTATTATATTTGATCAAAGATATCGGATATATATCTAATTAATTGAAATATATTTGAAACGAATGCATAATATTGCAATTGTAACAATATTACTATCACATTTATTATTTCACATTAATTATTTATTATTTGTATGAAATCTATCGTAATTTTTTGACTACGAAATGAAATGCGGTAATAGTTTGAATTATAGATAAACATTTTTATCTTTTTTTAAGTGTTATATATTACAGATTACAAATAAAAATATTTAATAAATAGCATTCTCTCTAGCCACATGATAATTCTAAGCAATCGTCTCTGGGTAGCCGAAATCTGTAAAAAACTCCGTACAGAGATGCTAATTAACAACATAAATAAGTTGTAACAAGCGTATAAGAATTTGGAAGTCGCTGTGAACGTATGGCTTAGTGGTGGCGCCTGGGTACCAAGACGGGCGGATTCAAATCTGACTACGTAAAATTTTTTATACGATTTTTAAAAATAAGTATATTAATGATACGTATAAAATAACCTAATTTTCACCTCGGAGTGGCGAAGTTTGGAATCTTAATCTACACACGATTGTTGTAGTTTTGATTTATTCACCAGTACCATGAAAACATTAAAATGTATTAAAATACATTTAACAATAAATTCTAACTTAAGCAAAAAGTTTATTAAATTTGTTTTTACTTTTAAGTTCTCTGCATTCTCTGAAAAAAAAAACCAGAAAACATTTCATGGTAAAAAACATTCCTTTACGAAAATAAAGATGATTACAATCCCAGGATAAAAGTATGCACTTTTTTTTAGTTACATATAAGTTTTGAAGCAAAAACCGTTATTTGTCAGCATCAACTTGTCCGGTCATCAACTGCGCTAGCGCAGAGATGCAGCTGCCTTGACACGAACCCCAGATTTCCCCTTACCTTTGCACTATAAATACTATTTCGTTACCTTGAGTTATAAAAAATCTTGCAACGGTAACATTTCAAAAATAAATATTTTAATGTGGGAACCGAATTTTCGAACACCCGTTTTCCTAAAATTCCGTGTTTTTTTATTTCCAGTAGATATAACGGATAACAAAGCCACATCGAGATAATATTATTACTTGTATTATTATTGTATTTGTAGTTATATAATAATAGTATAGGTGCACCATATTAATAATATAAATATTATTTATATACACTCTTATAATATAAGTTAACAATAATACGAAAAATAATAAGATGTAAAATATATAGTGGAATTTAGAAACCATTATTAAATTTACGATTTTTAATATATTTTAGGCAATCAAATCGAAGTGAAAAATATAAAAAGAGATATCAATAATAAAATCTCATGTCTCTCAACAGAGTAAATGTTAGCTTCTCACACTTACACAGTAGAGCCTAAGCATAATCTTGTTTTTTTTTTGACTTGGAAAATTTTTCTCTATCATATTTTTTTTAATAAAAGTATATTTTTTTATATATTTACTTTTTAATGTAGATTTAAAGTTTATATTTTAAACAGATTTTGTTTATATGATGCAAAAAAATTGTTTCTTTGCCGTTCGCGCGTATCTTTTGTTTGTTTTTCCAGCTGCTTCTAAGGTTGCTGCTTATAGGATTGTAGTTGAGCCTAGACACTAACTGACTTTTCTTGTAAGATATTTAAGCTTAATCCCTTCATTAGTAAAAAATACACTCCGATTAATTTCAGAACAATTGTGCACCTAAATAATTATTGCCATTGTAGATCCTCAAATGTTACGTTAGGTACATTACTTTAATTATGACAATTATAGCAACTAAACAATTCGGAATTCTATTCTTTTTACATCTTATTTCTTCAATATGATATATTGAATTAATCAATTACATAAAAAATATGACTAAACATATCCTTTAAAATAACAATTTTAAAGTCCTGAATATAACAACGTATAACAAAAAGAATTTAAATAAATGAAGAGCTATGCAGTATTAATTTCGAAATAGCAAATTATAGAGTGATTACAATCTATAAATAACATGTAAGTGGAGTAATGTACTAATGTACGGGCATGCATAGCGCATATTAGCGCGTATGTAAGGCCACGCTGCCTGCCGGTACGACGCGTCTCGCGAGGGTGAAAGGTGGCCGGTATGGTGCGGTGACGCACCGGCCGTTCTATAGCGTGTGCCGAAATCTCAGCTGTTGCTCTTTGTTATACATGGTGCTCTTTTTAAAACTATTTATTTATTACAAATCAAAATATGACAAATATTATCAATTAAGTTGATATCTAATATTTTATGTTTATTAAATGTACCAATTACTAACTCTTTCTTGTATGATTCTTAAGTATTTTATTTTGTATTTTTCACCTCACAAGTATATAGTAATTAATTAAAAATTACAATTTACCTACTCATAATGGATGTTATGATTCCATATCTATGATTAATTGTCTCTAAAACAAAACGATCCATCAATAAATTTTCAACTGCATCTATTAATTAATTATTATTAAAATAAAAGCATGTTAAAAAGAAAACAGCCTGTATAAAAAATTCAATCCATCTGTATTAAAAGTGTTTATAAAAGCGTTGAATGGCTCTGTATGCTTTATATAGAACTATACAGCAATACCATTATTTAAAATTAAACTACTCACCTACCTGCACGGTTAATGTCATCAGTGCCAAAAAGTTGTAAATCTCAAATATACGATTTTTAAAAACAACTCTTATAGCACAATTCATGTCGATAAAAAAATTATGAAATGGATATCGTATATCTGAACACCTAAAGAGTATTTTCAAATGTTCCTTCACCTTACAAGGTAATCGAAATATTAATAAAAGTGCAATTAAACGCCATTCGAGCTTGTTAGTTACGACGTTTAATTCTGTGCCACTCTAACAATGAATGGGGAGACCCTAATCGAGTAACTTACTTTCAAAAGGTATTTTGTTGAATAAATTCATATAGATCGAGTTGGGGTGGTGTATGGCGGGTAAGTCGTTTTATGTAGAGAGAACGACTCGATGCAGATGTACGATTCGGGTACAGACATGTGATTCTGCACGCATAACCAGCTGCTGGCATACTTGGGCACTGATTCAATTCAACATAGAGTCTATGCATGTGGGTGCTTACCTATATCTACTTTATGACGGTTTTATATGAACGCCACCTTAGCAAACAAAGAAACAGATACACGAAGATAATAACAAGATCACCTTACAAATTTTGCATTCCTCATAGAGAATTCTTACTATATAGATAAAGTTACCCAATGTATAATTAATTAGGTCATAACTAAATATACTTATATTACAGAGTTGCTAATCAATTAGATACGATGCTGAGGAACATAAAATATAATTACTACTATTCATTTGTATTGCTATGCTTATGAGTTCAAATCTTATTTAAAATATATGACTACATTTTTTATAACATAGATACAGGTTTTAAAACGTACGAAAACACAAACAATGTGCTTACATTATATACCTACACAACAACAGTGATTTTATTCATATCACGTAATATATGTTAGGTATTAACCGCCAATTGTGTGACATTGGAAGCCGACTGGCGTATAGCACCACCTGCCCGCGGCGCCCCTGTCCATCGCTATTTCCGCCATAGCGCACGTCCCCCTGCGCCGGCGCAGCTCGTGCCGCGACCGTTACGCACGCGCCCCGGCCCCCGCGGCCGCGCACCTGGCCGACACAGCCGCAGCCGCGCAGCCACCCCACACCACCCCACCACACCCCGCCCTCTACACCCCGTGACACGCCGTGACCCGCGACCGCGATGACACTCCGAGTTATGAGACTACTTATATATATATAAACTAAGGAGCATTCGTAGTTATCTATAGGAGCACAAATTAAATAAACATAATCATGATAAGTTCACGTAAACAAGTAAAATTCACCTAAATTTGAATAAGATCTTTTCGTATGTATGTCCTTCGGTAGTACCTACTTTTGTTTCAATTCATCGAAATATTGATACTTACTTAAATACGTTTGTTTAACTATTTACATAATATCTTATTTATATAAATATGTTTGTATCAAGTTCTGTCGATTTGTTTACGTTTCCCAGGCCTAATTACCGATAACAACCCATTCATGAGGTATCGTTAGATAGAAATGAATACCGAATGCATATTATGTCAACAAATAAATTGTCATTATCATAATTTTAAAAATAACATGATAATTTGGAAATGGTTGATGGTTGACGGGCATGAATCGGTAAATTTAATTGTTATAACTGACCATCAATCGACGTGATTAGTCACAGATGTATATAAATCGGACAGTTGATGCGCATGCTCATGTTGATTCCTTGACACATTTGCAGCCTGAGTCATGGTATAATTTCACAACACAAGGTTCTCGTCATCATGATGTGGATTATCAGCTCATGTATACAGACTTTCATATAGGGAATAGACAGATAAAGATTAACTTCCTTTGTATAAATGATATTCTCAGTTTTATACAGGGTGGAATTGTCAGCGCCACTTTAAATGAAACCACAGTTTTAACTACTCTATAAAAGCCTAATATAATTCGGAAAAAAAATAATTCTCAAAAATGAAAAAGTTTTTTTTCAAACAAAATAAATAATAAAATTATCGTTTTAAAATAAAACGCCATTTGTAAAGTATAACATAGGCACGCACACACTTACCTGTCAAAGCGGCAACGTCGCATACGTATGTGTGCGTGACACGAAATACAGGTATGGATAAAAATCGTGAAATGAAAAAAAAATCCTACGTCCAAACCGTTGAGGTACCTTGATTAATTTTTTTAATTTTGGGTTTGAAATATTTTACCCTATATGCAGTTTCAGTAAAAGAAGCGCTGCCTCTTCCACCCTGTATACGTACCTAAGTATCTACGGAACATGTATAAATCCTTATAATACTTATGTGTTAAATGAATTATACATTTACTCTGTAATCCCCATAGTATATTTTAGATAATTTTTTTCAAAACACTTTTGGTTTCATAATAATTACTAGGTACATATTTCTTGGTTTTAAAGAGCACCCAATAACTATAGTACCTATTACTGTGGGAATTAACACTGGTTGTGAGACACTATAACAAAGAACTTATGGACGTTGTATTTCCGCGTTAGAAAGGGGTTGTAAGACCCTATTTGATTTGTTACTAGAACCAGGAAATGTACTAAAACGGGTTTTCAGCACAACCGGTTCAAAAATCATAAGTGGTTGTAGTTATTCAAAATTTAACTTTGTTATATACACAAATTATATCTATAATACATAATATTGATATAAGTACCTATTGAGTACATAACCCTATGTTGTATATTAAATACTTACATAAACTATAAAAATTAAAAGAATGTCTAATTTCCATGTGTGTATAATTCCATTTCAAAACTGCTATTATTACTGCTATATAAACGTTAAACACGCAAAGAAGAGGATTTATCATCTAAACGATTCAATTTCATAGGAAAGCTTTAAACTTATGTCGGCATTTAAAAGGTATACAAGTAACGTGTTATATATACGTATATGTAAATGTTTGTCTATTCAATTCGTAACTAACATCCTAATATGTTAGCATAATATTTGATGTCTTTGCAGTCTTCGCCAAGAATAAAATTGTTACCTATTAATATTGGTTAAAATAAAGAATAACATTTGACAAAAACAGCAATTTCTTTAAAAACAGTTCCATAAACATTAAATTTATTGAGAACCCGCGCGGTTCTGATTTGAAATAAGTACGAAAAGTTTTTTTAGTAAATATTATATTCGAACATCAATTTCATCCACTATTGTTTTTCATAGTCATCATTATAATTATGACAATATGTATATGATTACGTGTCACGTCGATCTCATTTAACATACCTTTTTTGCTATCTAGGTCAAATGATCTATACAATGAGTTTATAGTTATACAACTTTTAGCAATAATAATAACCTACGTCTTCATAATTTAAATCTTTTATAGGTGCATGTGTAGCGTAGGTAAACGAACAACGAAACTAGTTTGGGCCCAAATAATAATCGCGACGAGACGGTTTCGTTCTCAATTATTATTATGCGGACGGGACCGTTTCACAAAGACGTATGGCTCAGTTCAAAGGTGCTTAACCCCAAAAGTTGCGCAAAAAATTAGATCGCCGGCTAAGACGAAAGTTCCAACCGGAACGGTGCTGAAGCTGGGCATATCGCACTAAGAGCGATGCGGCCGGGTGCGGAGGCGCAGGTGCCGCCGCCGCCCCGCTCCGCGCCCATTGGCCCGGCCCGCGCCCTCCGCCGATTGGGTACGGCGCACGTGCGCGGCCTACCGCCGCCACCTGGCCGTCGCTGCCGGGGAGCGCATATAAGCGGCCGACTTCCCTCACCGCACCACTTCCACTTCCCGACGTCGACGAGTGCACGCGCACGTCACTCGCGCTCCGAACACGAAGGTGTCGTCACGTCTTCTTGTTGTCTACTTGCATTGTGATTTATGGATTGTTTTGATACGGTAGTGAAATTGTGAACGTTACCAACATATTAACGGATCTGTACTATACTTTGCGTTTGAAGTGCTTGTGAAAAATAGTGGAAGATGCTTGTGGAAGATTCTCAAAGCGCTCGCGCAATGTTGTCGAAGAAATATGCGCACTGTCCGCTGAAGAAGCGGCCGGTGTTAGTCCGGGAGGAGCGTCCGGCGACGCCGCCTACTACGCCGCCTCACCCCGCCCACATGGCTACGCGGCTTTATTACGATTATCATTGTAAGTCAAGTTTAATAGTTAATAATTATTAGGTTAATAATTTAACTAATATATATTCGTTATAATTAAAATTTTCTAATTTTCAAATATCTCGTTAACAGACTTCTATATATACTTCCTATATTTTTATTATCAACAAAATATTTTAACTAATTGGTTTATTTATTTTACTATTTATATTACCAAATTGAATATCTACATATTTTATAATGTCGAAAGAATAAAGAATGGTTTTTAATAATCTTTTTTCATTGTCTCAGGTAATACTGAAAACGATGAACCGGAAAATCTGAGTACGAAGCCTGAAGATTTATCTAAAACTGGTAACTACCCCAGCAAGGCGACTTCACCGTTTGCCGCTGCAGCTATTAAAGTTGAACCAAAAGAATGGCCACAGCAACAATTAGAGTACTTGGCAGCGTGCCGTGCACGACTAGAACCTGTGCCAGAAGTTGCTCGGCCAACACCACAATACGCCTATTTACCGAGCCTTTATCCGGCGTACCCATTGGAGGAGCTATACCCCGCTGCGCCTGCGCTATCCTCACCTGGACACCCACAAATTTACCCTCACTACTCACCAGCATCGCCGCCTTCTTCATGCTCACCACCTCCGTGTCCAGAAGACTTACGTTCACCGAGCTCAGTCTCATCTGATTCAGGTGTATCTGTATCAGCTCCCCGCCGCCCTCGTTATCAATGCCCCGACTGTGCAAAATCTTATTCCACATATTCTGGACTATCTAAACATCAACAATATCACTGTGCCGCCGCAGAAGGAAGCCTTGCGAGAAAATCTTTCAGCTGTAAATATTGCGCAAAAGTTTATACATCCCTTGGGGCTCTCAAGATGCATATTAGAACTCACACTTTACCTTGCAAATGCCATTTATGTGGGAAAGCTTTCTCACGACCATGGCTGCTGCAAGGACATATTCGTACTCATACTGGAGAGAAACCATTCTCGTGTCATCATTGTCGTCGTGCTTTCGCTGATAGATCAAACTTACGGGCCCATTTACAAACGCATTCTGATGTCAAGAAATATTCATGCACGAGCTGCGGCAAAACGTTTTCCCGCATGTCATTATTAAGTAAACACTTAGAAGGGGGATGTGGTGCCCCTGGATCGTCCCCGTACGAGTATCACCCGGAAGCTCTGCCATCAACACATACCCACCAACAACTTCCGCCACCTGCGACAGTTCATGCTTACTGAAAGACTGAACTAACAGAACCCTTGATCTCGAATGCTCTTGATTAAGATTTATTACTAACACTCACTAATGTAAAAAATAGTATACTTTTATTTAAAGTTAAATTATTTGTGTAAAATTATAAGTTAAAGAAGCATTTATAACGTTTTCGCTATTGTTATGTGCGTCATTGAGTAAACAAGTTAGATGTAAGTAAAATAAGCAATTTCGTAGATACGTTCAGTCGCCTTGTTGCGGCGTCGCTAGTCATATGGCATTTGTCGAGTGTCATACACTTACTTATACATATATGCATATATTCATATCCTAAGCCATGTACAAAGTGCCTTAATTATAGACGATTAATATATTCTTAAAAAATTATAATAATGTATATGCTAGGAGTCTATTATTTAATACCATTTATAAACACAAACTATTCGTGAGGCTGTAAAATTATGTTTTTTTTTTCATTTCTGTTACATATGTACGCAGAAAAATAAATTATTTTAAAAAATATCTACATATATATTTTATTTCATAGCCCTATATTAAATGAATATATGCTATGTTTATATTATAAATATAGCATTTAATTACATAGAAATATTTTTTTTCAGTATGTATATCAGACTTGCCAAGGGGATTTTCTCTTTGTACAACACAATCCATCCTTTTCTACTATGTAGTTATTTGTTGTTAGACTTTTT
This sequence comes from Heliconius numata, assembly GCA_016802625.1. Classification (NCBI taxonomy): domain Eukaryota; kingdom Metazoa; phylum Arthropoda; class Insecta; order Lepidoptera; family Nymphalidae; genus Heliconius; species Heliconius numata. The sequence continues at coordinate 2,703,280 of JAEBDU010000009.1, forward strand.
TTTAGCCCAATCAACATCGCATGAAAAGAATCGGTAATGACTTAAAGTATTATATTACTAAGTATTATATGAAAACCGGTAAAGTGCGAGGTTGGAATCGCCCACCGAGGCTTCCGTGCCAATTTCAGGATTATAGGTCAACGAGAAGTACAACATTTAAAAGTTGACAAACTTAAGTTTGCGGGCATAAGCACTCATGGTTTCATGTATGAAATAAACTACAAATATAACTATGTAATAATTTTTTGTATGAAATAAATAATTACACAGTTACATCAATAAATTTTTGCTTTTTGGACTTTTTTTATTTGTATTGGAAATTTCCCTTTTCTAATTTAAACTGTAGCCAAATCGATTCATTAGTGCTCATATCTTTTGATTGCGTTGACTTAGAAGATTGATTTTTCTGTGGCCCAAGGGACCGTAAAGTTGACTATTTTATGTTAATTTCAGCTAGATGACGTCCTCGCGATCTCGAGATAAATAATATCTAAACACGGACAGACGGACAACAAAGTGATCCTATAAGTGTTCCGTTTTTACCTTTTGTGATTCGGAATTGTATCTAAACTAATATCTATTATTCCACAAACATTAAATTACAGACACCCGAAAACTTAAAAACTTTTAGAAAATACTTATTATTTACCTAAAAGGTCAATTTAATGTTAAATGTCTATTAATTTAAGTAAATATCTTAAAGAAATAAATATATGTATGTCACCACTGTTACGATAACGTCTCAAAGAATGCTTAAATGTCATTTAATAATAAGAAAGTGATCCAATAAGATAACAATCAAATCGTTGTTAGCCTTTAACCTCGTCAAGAAACGTGCGCTAAGTTTCTTAATACTATCGATATTAGTTATGAACACATATCAAAATTACAATTGAAATCTAAAAAATATTTTTTATAGTTAATTTTGAATTTTCCTCGATGTCTTTCCATTACTTTCTTATAAGAACACACGAAAATCACCCATAGTATGTATTCAGTTAAGAGTTTAGCTTGTGTACATCAACGCCGGTAGTCGAGTATACATCAACCTACACAACTACCAATTAGAAAGAGCTAGTGAAGTTGTTATAGAGAGCGCACGTGCGCTTGTGAGCGCTTGGTCTGCAGAGAGCATCGCCGCCGGCGCGACGCGTGCGCCGCGTCTGCGCGCGTCCAACACGATTATATTCTAATTAATTAATTCTGTCTTTATTTAAATCATGATCATCTAAGTCGAGATTAGCCACTGATATAAATTACCAGTTGGAGTTAACACTTCTAAATCTTACAAGAGCTAGAATTTTCTAATAGGTGAGAATATTTTTTATTTGAACTTAAACAAACTAATAAACTTTCATACAAACGATCATCCTTCACGCCGTATTCCGCACATAGCAGACATAGGGAATGTAGTGTCAAGACACTCCGTTTCCAATAAGACACTTCAGTTCTCCACTTCCTGCCGAATATAAATTATATTATTAATTGTCAATTATAATAAGGACTAAATATTATATAGTCTTTTGGACCTTACTATGTCACAATTGAAGATGTATCCAAGAGTAGGTGAGTCTACAATCCCTATAGATTTAAGAGTAACAGCGGCAATGGACTAAGTCGGGCTCAGACGATAAGCATGATTTGTAACGTGGCACGTCGGCGCGTGCGCTCAAATAAATGTGATTTCAATGCGCACCTTCCAATAAATTATCTAACCCAGTTTTGATATGACAATATTATAATTTATAAACTCTTCACATTTGTATTCTCTGATAATATACAAGGATCAACAAAAAAGTTGAAATGTATCATGTATTTGTTTAATATTTAGACGTAGTCGGCACTATTATTGAAAAATAGTAGCTTTATTTATTTTCAAATTGCCAACAAAGATATGTCCAGACTTTTAGGTTTTATAAAACGCATCCTAAACTTTAACTTACCAAAAGAAGTATTAAAATACCATGAAAAATTTAGATTGGTATTTTAAAATTCAAATCATCAATTAAAAATACACAAATAAATGAAAGTCTAAAATTTAAAGGTAAGGAAATCCTTAAGAAAATCATAATACCAGCCGCTTCGATAAATCGCATGATCTTGTGCCAATAACTACAGGCAAGACGGTGAAGTATGGTGCAGGGCGCGCGTGGGCGGGACGCGACGCGCTTCAACGCCTTACAAAAGATTATTCTCTAGTAGCGAACCTTTATAGTTTCGTCTACGTACATTCTAGTACGTTATATACGAAAAGCCAGCTCTAACTCCGTAGTTTTAGTAAACTGGTTAAAGGGAGAACAGGCGAATATTGTGATATAAATTAAGTGCAGACACTTTTACCTTCACGCTGTATCTCACAACGTAGGGAGAGGGAACCTAGTGTTAAATCTCAACCATTTCCTAATTTTCGCTGAATTCTGGAGGCATTATGTGTTACGTTACCAGAGCAAGGAAATGAAAATATTAAATATTTCATTTCCTCGAGTGGGAATCGAACCCACAGCCTGTCACGTTTGCAATCGCACGCTAGTGCCTCTGCGCCATGACGGCCTGCTTTTGTAAGCAAGTTAATTTTTTGTTTATAAATCACATAAAGAATGTGTTACACATACCATTGGTTAAAACCAATGGTCTAATGAACATTTTAAAATATATATTTTGCATGAATAAATCGGTTGACATATTTGACTACTTCCTGCTTAAGAAACTTAAATTCTTGTATAATTTGCTAAATATCTAATTTTAACAATAAAAAAAAAAACAGTTACTAATTTCGATTTTATGTAATCAGCCAAGCTTTTGGAATTAGCTCCGTACAAAAGACATCAACGTGTACTTATCGGCTAACATACTAATGTTTATTTCTTCTAATATATACATAATTTGATGAATGTAGAAATATACATATTGGTTATATTTATACAACCGTGAGATCGTCGTGACGCAGTGGCACAAGCGGGTTGTGGGTTCGATTCCCACTCGGGGAAATGAATTATTATTTATTACATTTCTTCGTTCTAGTAACAAGATAAGTCACGGTGTTGAGTTCCTCCACTCAACATGCAATACCTGAAAATTTTGGCGGGAAGTGGTGAATGAAATATCTAAACACTAGGTTTCAGAGGGTAGATAGACTACCCTGCTATCTGCGGAATACAGGATGAAGTTAGAAAATAAATTAAACATGAAAATATATGACTATCTTTTACATTTTTATCTTGTATTGTATTCCTTCTTTAGCTCATTTAATTAAATAAATATAATACAAAATGTGGTAAGTTATGATACGGATTGTTTATGAAAGCTTTGTTACGAGTTCGTTAAAGTACGCAAGAGAACATAAACAGCCTATCTTAGTACGAAACGTAACGAAGAGACTACATCATTGTCGCTGGATGCTTTACAAAGACCAAAGAAATCTACAGATTATTATTTTCCTTTATATTCTCTAATATACTTTAAGCGTAATGTAATACAATTGAAGAAAAATTAAAATGTTAATTTTAACATCTTTTTATGGTTAAATATGTAAATCACTTTAAACTTTAAATTGGTAAGAATCGGCGATAGTCCGTCGAGAGGACTACAACGCGGGCGTTAATACAATAATCCTGTCGGTATAAAAATTAACCGGTGTGTAACGGTACCGCGCGTAGGCGCCCGACCCTCACCTCCGACCGAGCCAGAGTCCTCATGTGCGAAATTGTTTCATATAATTTGATCTATACATTATATTTTTATACGTGCAAAACGTAAATATATTTTAGTCTATATATTTCTGTTTTATATTTAACATTATTATGAAATTGTGAAAGTAAAAAAAGCCGATGTTCAAAGCTTATGAATTAAACACATATATTTTGCGTAAATAAAATGTTTATCAATCTCAAAAGTAATATCGCTCCAAAAGCATAAATGCTCAAGTGGAGAAATCCATTATTATAGAAAGTTAAACATTATTGCAGAATTCCGCTTTACTTTCATTTCATATTGTGTATCTGGAAAACATAAAAAACTTAATCATATCAATAAAATCACCACCAATAACTAAAGATGCAATCACCACATGTGCGGGTTTATGACGGAGAAATCAGCACGATGATAAACTCTCATCATTAAATGCCATTCGTTAAAATATCCCCTTGGTAAAAATCTGTAACAAGAAAGGTAATAAAAGAAATAACAATGAATAAAATGTCAATTATAACAAGGTGAAATCGCGACAGGTCCGGGTCGGGCAGCGTCATCGGTAATTATAAATAAAATATAGCAATTGTGTGTCGCCGCGGCGGCCGCCTTGCTGCCGCCTTGCGGGGCACTCATACTGGGTTCTATCGTATATTTACATAGCTATTTCGGTGCAACAATGACGAAATTGTATCTTTCAATTAACAAGTGACTTGTTATTTACTTTTAAGAATATATCTATAATCATTATGATGGAAAAGGAAGAACAAATTAAACTGAATTGAATACAAAAAAAATATAAATGAATACAGTTCAGGTTTTAATGTAAATAACATATAGTAATACAAATAACATTACACAAACCTTGTATAATTACTTACACACAAATATATGCGTAATTTATAAAATTAGCCTTATCTTCTAAATCCAACTGTCGGACACATGGCGGTTTGAAGAATGTTAGTATAAGTGTAATAAAAAGTGGTAATGTCACGGCGATAGGGGTAGAGGGTGTAGAGCAGCGGAGCGTGGAGCACTGTCACTGCAGGCTGCGCACGCGTCTACACGTACACGTACTACGTGCTTTCTTGACACGTGCCATTTTATTATAACATGAAATATAAAATATTTCATATAAATACTATTGACACTGCGCTTAAGCATTATCCCATTGTAGTTCCGCATTAGGCTGACTTGCGTAATCTCGTGCGGGCTCTGATAACCTTTGCCTGTACGTAGCGTAGGCGATCTAGTATTTGTTCATCGTGGCCACCCAGCGGGCAGATAATTACCCATTATATTTTTATATATATATAACCCAGCAAGTAACTACGTATGGTGCCTTTAAAGCTTTCCAATTCAAAACTGTAAGTAATAAAGAATTTTGTTAACGACTAAACTAAAGCAGGAACATATTAACATTGTGTCAATCGAAACGAGAATAGACAAAGATCTTACGAATACATTAATTTTAGTTAAATGTAACTGAAAATTTACTGCTTATAAACGATATATTCTGTTTTCATTAGTCACTATTTTGCAAACATGTTTGAGATAGCCGAGTGGCTATTGTTACAAGCAATAGGAACAACGTATCTACCATGCTACATTTTCAGGTACTGTCGTTTTAATATTTTATGTTAAAGAAATAGCACAAAACCTAAAGGAATATAGATAAATTATATTCATTTGTTTGAAATATTCTTTTGTGTAATACAAAAATAAACTTTATATATTAAAAATAAAATAAAATATATGAAGCATGACAAAAAAAATAGTTTCAAGGTAAGCGAAAGTCATTACTTAATAAGTCAAAACGAAGTTTGTTTCCTTTTTACGCAGGTCGTCATAGGAACGGGCCGCTATGGTAGTGATGCCGTGTCAGGTGTTGGTGTGCTGTACGGTCGCCGGTCGGTGCGCTGCAAGTGCCGGCCACGGTTGACGGGCCCGGCGTGCGGGCGGTTGGCAGTTGGCAGCACGCGCCTCGCACACGACAGGTGGACGTCACGCGCCGTTACATTGCTCGTATATGCTCTAATATAACATATTAGATGTTGTGTTTATCATTACTTCAAGCCGCAACAATTATTTTCTTAAACATATCAAAAGGAGGCAAAAAAAATACAAATCTGAGGCCTATTTAATACATATTATGCAGTTACTCGTGGTTAGTACGTAATAAGTGCTTTCATGGCAGTTTTCGAGTAATTTGATGGTTAAATTATCAATCAATTGACGCTGAGCATGCAGCTCCTGGCGGCGGCTCGCAGCGTCCGCACGTCCTCGCCCGGCGCGCCCGTCCGAGTGCTTCGACCTCACGCACTCGCAATTTACAGCTTTATCACCCGTTATTATTCTTAATAACATACTGCTCCACGACGACACATTAACCTCATCAAAATTCGCAACCCTCTTATTGTAATTATGGTGGCATTTCACAAGGGAAAATCGAACATTCGATAAATTATTTTAAAGCGTTACTTTACCGAATTCTTTATCGTGATGCTCACCAGAACATGAATATAAATCATTTTGTACGGAAAAATCTTTCGTACATCTTCAATCTTTAGATTACGATCTTGCTCGTATGTAAAGATTTTAAGATCTTCGCAATTCAAAAAGCTGTTTAAAACTCATTACATCACCGTTATGAGTCGATAAGAGCGTGAAATTTTGGTAATTGGTAATATTGTGGAAGGCACATACAATATTCGGCAGTAATTTATTTTTATAGAGACCGCACTCGTATCATATTTTTCGTGCCGAATATTAAATATCTTCATTTATCATAATTGAAGTAAACGTTACTAAAATTGAAATATAACTTCCGATAACCGATTTACAAATATATTATTTGCTATTTTTACTAAATAAAACCTAATGGACATCATACCGGTATCATAAATACCAGTACATTGTCGCATCGGTATTTTGAGTGAATCGCATCCGTGTGTCAGTGTCCATTACATCGTAATCAATCATATCGTAAGTTCAAGTTTCAATGTTAGCGTGCGTCGTTTTGGTCCGAGACAGGCTTTCGACACGGACGGAATGAATATAGCAGATAATATGATAAGAGCCTCTGGAGACACCGCAGTCGCGGCTACTCATTACCTATAACCACATTGGATAGGCTTGTTTCAACTTTACGCACGTCTTTATTAAATATAAAAGCTTAAGCCAAAAAAGTATTAAAAGTATATAAAATTAAAAATAAATTACCTTCACCATGTATCCCGCACACATTAGGGTAGGCAGAGGAAACCTAGTGTTAAGACACTCCATTTCACCGATTTTTTCGAGCATTGTGTGGTAAGTGGTGAATAAATAATAATTTATAATAATAGAACTGAACCCACAACCGTCTCGTTATAGACACTCCCCTGCGCCACGACGGCCTCAAGTAAAAGTATATACTAAAATGATAATAAAATATAATTCCAATGAATTATCACGTTTGAATGTTCGCCGAAAAGTATTCCAACTGCAATATATTAATAATACCTAAGTGCATGTCAATAGCGCGTGCGCAGTATTATGTGAAGTGCTCTTAACGATTTAAGTGTTGAAGAGTCGAAGTAGGATCATTTATTATTTTATCATATACATACGTAAGTCGATTTTACTTTTGATTTGCCTTAAGGAATGTTTAAGGTATAACTATCACTTTGTAACTTTACTTTAAAACTTTTCTGTATTATTTGCACACTAAGAAAAGAAAATATTTAGAAATATTTAAAAATTTTAGCGAGACCACTATCCAAGCCTCTTAGATATCATCTTTTTCATCACCTCCTGAAATTAAATTATATTTTTGTTATCGTAAGAGTTTTATAATATAAGCACATTTTTCCTTGCTCAAACATACGAGTGTACGATTTAAAGTTAGTATTATAAAAAGTACTCGTAGTTTTTGTTCTTATAAAGTATTTAAAAAATGAACTATACCTACGCTGCAATGAATATAATAAAAATTTAAGCCAACTTTATTTAATTATCTAGTTGAAAAATATTCCTTCAAATGTGTAGGTAGTTCTTTCTGTATTAAAAGGAATATTTTTATATCTAATATTCTATTAGATAATAATAGATTGTTTCTACTCTCCTCACAATCCATACAATGTTTTTTAATACATGTTTAAAATAAACAGAATCTGGTTTATTTATAAATAATTTATGTCAATCATTATACATATTCCAACAATAGAAAAACGTAACACATTTCAATGTGTCACCATTTAGAGTTAAGACATGAGCCATGCGGGCACAGGTGCGCACACGACGCTCGTGCAGCGTGCAGGTAAGCTTGCTAACTGCGAACAGCTCCTGTCCACCTGTTTCGTAACGCTGACCAGTATAGTAAAATTGAGATTTTTTTATTAAACTGACATTATTTTTATAATCAAAAATACCAATAAACATCTAAATGATAAGGCAATAAATATTCATCCAGAATTCTGCGGAAAATGGGGATAGGAGTGTGTTAACATCAGGTTCCCTTTGCCTACCTTAATGTATGAAAAATCCTAAAATATTCTTTCTCTTTTTTTAAATTCGCACTCTTTTGTCATTACTTCTGGATAAGTTGGGTAAAAGTTGATGATGATTATTTTTCCGCTCCATTATGAATTGGGTCACAAAACCCAAAGCTGCATTTGTCACATTTGAACCGTGCCATGATCATTTTATTATAAGCATACATATACCCAAATGCAAAAATATGATAAATAATATTATTATTATTAATTTTATTTTAACTTTACGTATCCCGCACATAGCAGGGTAGGCAGAGGGAATCTGGGCCCCTAGAGTTAAGACACTTCCGTTCCCACGCTTGTGCCCTAGTGCCACGACTGGGCTCTATATTTATCGTCAAAAATGCATAATAATTTTTAACAAAAATGCTATATATTGCTAAATGTGATAATTACAATTGAAATAACGAAGTGAAATGCTGTTTGAAGTCGATTAGTAATGGAAACTATCCATTAATGAGCGACACGAGACGGCCGCTATCATTGGCCATAAGTTACTCTAGCATTAGTGAGCTGGGAAATAATCGCGGAGGCGGAACTATTTCCCACCCAGTACTTAAACTATTAATTGTTGCAAAGCGTATAGATATATAAATTACTTATTATGATTACATTGTATAAAAAATCGTATTTATCATTTTAAATATTTAATGGTAATGGTTTAGGGAAAAATTGCATTGTTTAGTAGCAAACCAGTAGTATAATTTGTATTTAACAGAGCTGTTAGAAGTAGATGGAATCTTAATTATTACTAGTAATACTAGTAATTAATATACTAGTGTATAAAATTATTTAATGAAATGGAAACGAAATAAACTACCATCGAAATACGCGGAACATGTGGTTCTTCACAATATCTCGCCCACAATTAAAATAAATATTATTTTAAATACTTACAGATATTGATAATATTAAACAACAGAGCCAAACCTGTATTGATGCTCCCACATACGTTTTGTTCTGAGTGGACATCGAACCCTGGACCTCCCTGTTAACATAAAGAGTTAAAAATAAAATAATTTGAAATAATAATTTAAAAAGCCTATAAGGCATAACCTTTATGACATAAACACTATAATAATTATGAAATCGGCTTATAATCGTTTTCAGTCTTCGAACCCTAATTTAAAAACAAAATGCCGAACAGGAACTACAGTGATGAGATGACTTGACACATTATTTAAATTTAAAACAGGTTGGCACGTCCGTTTTTTCATACTTGTTATTGGATTGTTTTGTTCCTAAGCAGTTTTTGCAAAACTAAAAAATATTTCACCATATGGGGTCATATCTTTTGAAAGATTATTTTAATGACAATGTAGAGAAAACATATGGCCAATTAATTTCTGCTAACTCTCCTAGATGAGCGCTGTGGAACATTTACATTAGCTGTATCCAAAAAAAATACTTCATTAAAGACTCAGACCATATTGTTTAGTTTTTGTGAAATATTTATGTTGTATAACCACTTTTATATGAGCAATATCAATTAAATAATAGCTAATACTTTTATTTTATTGACGTTTTTTATAATTAACTCCAATTTAATCAACTATGATTTACTGTAATAAGCATGTTAAACACAAATTAAAATTCCAAAAGCTTCATGCATAACGTGTCCCGTGTTTTTTTAAATTAATCAATATAATATATATATTATATAACACATGTATAATATATAACACAAATAGTTTATATTTTTGTTCTAACAGTACGTTTGAATGAAGGTGGTATTTAATTTAGTCATATTCATGAGTGCAAATGAGTATGTGTGGTAAGTCACAACCTGCTCGAAGCAAGTTTCTCGGCGCGTCGAGGCGACCATCTGGTGGGCGAACGCTTTTTTATTTTCCAAACGTGTCGTCTTGGATTCTTGTTTTTTGCATTGGCTGGCGCTCGCTTCTTTACTTTTTTTGTATAGCCAAGTTGCAGTTAACAGGTGGCAGGTTGTATGCAGGTGAGACCTGAGATTTTAACTCAAATTGTGTTAACCTCAGTGTGAAAAATCACGCGTGCTACTAAGAAAATAAAAAAACATGAAAATGTACACTATTATACCTGTATCTATTTAGGTAATAGGTTAATAAGACTACAATAACATAATAGCACAAAACAGTTAAGATTTAATCAGAAACATGAAGTCCTCCCTGACTACCTCGTAAAAATACCTATAGAAAATATCTGAACATAAAAAATTAAAACATGCTATCTGTTGTCGGCTTTATTGTTATAATTAACGTTGTACAAAATGGAAACAGGCATATATTAACCATTTCAATTTATTTAAGTAATAGTTATCGTTTTTTTTTTTGATAAATTAGTAATTATAAGTGACAGAATCTATATACAATATGTTATCATTTCTAGTTTTTACACTGTTAGTGATTTTGTTATATATTTTAGAAAAAACAAATATTAATCTATATATTTATCATATCGTTTGAACTTCACAAAGTATTTAGAACCAAATAAGTATTTTATGCTGAAAATCTAGTTTATTTAATACTTTTAATATCTATTTTGTTCACACTGTATCCCGCATGTAACCCAGGCAGAGGGACAGTAGGCAGAGGGACCGAATTCTGGTGGCATTACGTGTTGAGTGGCAGAACTCAACGCTGCGATTTTGCCTCGACACCAGAGCGAAGAAATGAAAATATGAAATATTTAATTTCTTGAAGTTGGAATCGAAACCTTTGAAATTATATATATATCGAACTTATATATATATCGAACGTTCAGCTCTAGCTGTCCAACTTTATTATTTATATTTATCCCACTTTTTTATTTATTATAGATAATTACAACGACCACGCTTTTAATGTTTACTTTGCATACCTACCTGTCGTACAAAAAATAATATGAAGCGCTCAAACTATTGTTTTATTGTTCAAGAAATACAAAATTGAACATGTAGTTCACAAAGTGTACATCATTATTTGGATTTTTGGCTTAACAAGTATTAACTTGTGTGAAAGCTTGAAAAATTGTGCCTATTACCGAGAGCGCACTCAATAGGCCGGCAGACCTACACCGTTAGCCTCTAGATCACGACTCAGCGGATTATTCGAACACAAAGAGAGCCAGCGTGCGACGGACGGACACAATCACTCATAGCGCGAGTTTGTCATACGAGTAGAGCAACGGCGACGACGCGTCGATCACCGCGCGACACGCTTTGTTACGGACTTACGGCCTGCCACCACCACCACCACTTCAATTGACCCACTAAATATGGTCCAGGAGAAAAAAGTATTATTTCAAATTATAATATTTAAATGTACTTCCTTCTAAGTAAATTACATTTAGGAATATACATAAATATGATTTACTTTATTGAAACGTTTTTGCAAGCAACTATCGATATTTGTTACATACCTGAAAAAATGTTTTATGAGAAGTAATATTTATTCATCGACTGGTGTCTGCTATATTATTTCAGAAACTTTCTACAGGCGTAGTCGTTCGAATTGTCTGCGAGACGGCTGTAAAAGCGTTCACCCATAAAGTGATATATAGGTTAAGACAGGCTCTCAAAAATCATTCAAAGTACCGTAATCTCATCCTTTTATTTTGTAATTTCTTCTTACTACCAATTTTGAAGAGTCGTTTAACATTTTTAGGGCTTATTTTATGGCCTTGTGTCTGATGAACATCCACAGTTTTTATTTTACATTACGACTCTCCCAATTCGATGAAAGTATATCATATTTTGCTTGTGCTTTCCAATCATTAAAAATTATGTTTTTTTATGGGTAGTGATGTCGCCTTTCTTAAATGCTTAACCATGTGGCTATTTACTAAGATAACTATGAATTTACTTAAGTACTTTAAATAGATAATGTGTGATGACAGTACCAGTAATAAATTTTTGCTTGATATTCCATACCATATGTATGTATGACAGAATCAATGTTTAATTTTCTCTATAGTCTATACAGTACGTGAGTCAGGCGAACTTTAGTGTAAATTTTTAAACTATAACGCCTCGCTTGTGAGCTGCTACGCGTACTGGGTAGGCGTACTGGGACTGGGAATCGATTTGATTCCCTCTTCAATGTTAGAGAGGTTTTTTATTTCCTCAAAAATATATTAGAAAAATGTACAAACTATGTTTCCGTATCAAAAAGGAAAAGAAATAAAATATTATTTCATATTAATAAATTTTACTAACTTATTGCTTTTGAATTACAAAATTTAATTCTTGCAGTCTAGTATATTTCTTAGTAATATTAGTTATAACATAAAATTTTGGCGAAATAAAATTGACAAGTATTGAAGTATTGTATGAGGAGGGAAGCAGGCGGCAGTCGCTATAGCCGGGGCGGCGTTCGGGAGCCGCGCGCCCACGCTGCGCCTGTCGGTGTCAGCGGCACCACGCTCAGTTGCTTAAATATCTTACTTTCACATTTGTTACAAGTAAACGTCAAGAACTCATCATGTTCTACAACAATATACCACGCCTTGTCTTTCTCCACTTAAATTATAAAACGAATACCCAACAACGAATATATGGGGCGTAGCGGTATGAGTTTTTGAAGTGTGTGCGATTGAACAAATATTCTTACTAAATAATTAACTTACTACAATATCAAAGAAAAAAGATAAAAAAATAATCTTATTAGTTATTTTGAAAATTCGAACACCTGAGTTTTAATAAGTTGAACAATAAGAAATAATCCTGGCACTAGGGATGTCCCCTTTGTAAAATAGGTCATCTTAAAGGACATTTATTTCCTGATATACAAAAATATAACTATACATATGGGTATATATAAATCTAGCCCAAGATCTTAAAATAAACTGCAAGTATAAACATTATCTTGACACGCCCGTTTCCTACGACGAACAAGTGACTAATGAAGCATTGCTCGTCTAAATATTCATGAAGGCAGTTAGCGTGCGTGCTCGCGCCCAAAACTGGAAGCTCTAGCATCAACTCTCGTAACCTCCACAAAAGGATTAAGAGGAAATGTATTTACACAAAACCTTTGATTGCATCTAAAATATGTATAAAGGCTTGTGAACTGAAGTTTTTAATAATAATTAAGTATGATGTGATTGTAATAAACGGATAGATATACCTATGATACGTATATATAAGTGATTAGCTTAAAAATTGTATTAAAAAAAAGCTATGAGCTAAGAAGAAGATCTACTTCCTTCTTGCATTAATCCCAGCGTTTGCCAGGGTCTCCCTTCCGGCTCAATCGACTCCACTTTGCACGGTCTTTAACATAATTCTCCTTTAACTATTTTATATATATTGTCTGAGATAACGACGACATATTATATATCATTAAATATAATTTAAACATACAAAAATATATACATAATTTGAGAGTGACGTTAACAATAATACCCGTGGTTGTATTATACTACTTTGTCCTAAATATTAAGGATTGTTTACTTCTACTATGTATTGTTTTATTATAAGGAGTACCACATCTCACCTTTGTTGCGGAACGCTTGCTCTTAACTGTTATATTCAACTAGAAAAATATTTTTTCTGTAGTGCGTATAAATAGTACATGTCTAAAATTCCAACCCAGCATTCTTGTTAGGTACCTACTTGTTAGTTTGAGATGGTTTCATTTGATATTAGAATATTTGTTCGTTATTCAAAAATATTCGCCCTCGTTATTGTCTGTGGCGGCGTGAGCTATTATTGTGAATTCAGACAGAGCCGTGATCGACATCTATTTACTTTTGAACTTAACAACAGAGTAAACACCCATTATTAAGCGAACGCGTTCCAAAAACTCCACATCGACTATATCCATTGTAGTTTGTCTAAACCGTTACAAAAATCACGGTTAATTATCTCATTAAAATATCATAGTGTTTTTTGTACTCGTGATCAAACATCTACTTTTAAAATATGGCGTACATGATCCAAATTTTGATTTATTGTGTATATTTAAAACTATAATGAATGAACATCATGATAATATAAAAGAACCGATCAAGTGCGAGTCGGTCTTACCCACTGAGGATTCCGTACCAATTTTATGATTATAATAACTTGTAGATCAACGGGAACCTAAATAATATATTTTTTAAGCTTAACCTATTAAGCTTGCGGTGGGATGGTTACGCTCATTTTTTACAAATACAAATTAGTAACGATTTTTTTCTATGGTCCTATATTTATAGGACTGATTGGATTGGTTGTTCGAATTTTCTCTATGTTTATATTGTAAGTTATCATATTATGCATTTTTTTAATTGTAGGTCTACGAAAGTACCTTATAGGTTTGGATTACGCGACAAATTTTGTACAAAATGAAACAACAAAAATATGCATAAACGATCGTACCTTTTGATTGCGTTGACTTAAAAGTTTAATTTTTTCTAGCGTTCATTAACAAGATTTAAAATATATGTTATATAAAATGAAACACATATTTTAACAAAGTATCATAGTAAAATGGCAAATACCTACGCCGTAAGTGGCGTCAGTAACCGCAATTATATTTTCTCTTTACAGTAAGGCTCTACTCGGGTGTCATTGAGAGAAAGCAGTGCAATACAGACGCCGCGAATCCGACACGTGTCACTAGTTATTTAATTAGTGTAGGGTGTCGGTGCTGGCGGTGACGCTGACCACATACAACGGTTACCTGCGGCCGCGCAGCCGACCGCCCGCTGTAGCCGGAACGAAATGCGATAACTGCCCGCTACTAGAATCTTACATGCTTCACAAATTAATGATCAATTTTCATTACACATGTTCAACTCTTTTTATGTCTACCTTTTTGTTTTTTAATGCAATATTTAATTGGAATATATGTGAATACTCATTTAAAGCGTATAATCTGGATTAATATCCAGATTAAGTAAAAATTTACTATGGTTCACTTAGCTTAGAGAAATTACTGAATGTAATTTTCCCTTAAGTTCCATGACAGTTTTAAATGGGATATAGTACTAGTACTGTAGATACAGTATCTACAGTACTATATCCCATTGTTTTGTTTATTATAAGAATAATATGAATAACATTGAGCAAGATCGTACAAAAGCAATTCATTATATGTTAATTTTCACTGATGCATAATTTAGAATTAATGATACCTCTAAATGACTTTAACATTAGTTACAAACATCTTTTGTA
The DNA here is from genome assembly GCA_016802625.1 of Heliconius numata. NCBI lineage: Eukaryota > Metazoa > Arthropoda > Insecta > Lepidoptera > Nymphalidae > Heliconius > Heliconius numata. The sequence continues at coordinate 2,718,619 of JAEBDU010000009.1, forward strand.
TTAAAAATGTAACGGTTGCCGCGCACATCGTGTTAGTAAGAGGTTAGTTAAGTCACGTTTAGTTTTATCAGTGAGATATCTTATAATTACATAAGTTTGAAACAATTTATTTGAGACAAGGACACATATTGCCAGCATCATTATTCTTATAATATATTAATGAAAAAATAGTTTAGAGATTAATGTTCTCGTTAAATTGAATTTGATAAAAACAATGAGTTCAATACGTTACACAAATATAATAGATCACCTAGAAAAAACATTACAAAACAACTTTAAAAAGGTTAAATTTTAAATAGTTTCTGCAAAATAAAAAATCAGTACTGAAAAAAATATAATTTATCTAATTGAATAATTTAAAAATTAAGTAAACGTTCGCACTTTTTGTTTACTACGAGTATATTAGAAACAAAAGAAAGACCTTCATAATTTAAAAATGTTAAATATGTTCATAGCATCAATAAATCTTTGATACCAATAATAGTATTTCGGCATAATTATATAAAGTGGTTCTTCGATGAGGTTATGGAGCCGACAAACAAAATTCTCGGTTCCCATACCTATTGATTTCTCTAACCAACGTATTTAAATACAATGTGAAGTATTTTAATGATCATAGGTTTATTTGGATTAATACTTATTCACGACAAACTTAATAAATAATTATTACCTAGTATTTACACAATAAAATATGTGACCATTTTTAAGATTAATATGAAAATTAAAAAAAATATCAAAGTAATAATAATTATGTATGAAACAGGTATCTTTAAAATTCTTGATGTAAAATACTTCTGACAGGTATACCAGGAAGAATGTATCTTAGAAGGAATTTATCTAGTAGACGTCGTAAATTTTCCACGCTTCTTCTTTGTTTCTGTTCTTAGAAAATATAGAGGATTATGAGAATACTCACATATCTGAATATTCACATATTTGTATCTATTTATACATGTTGTCAAACAAAATAATTAAAATTTAAACCCTACGAGTAAAGTCACGTAAAGTCCTAAAGAGTGTTTAATGGATACATGTATACATGCTTTAATTTGGAATGAAATACAAATATTTCTAGAAAAATTGCAATTACTAAATAATAAAAAAAAAATGTGAAATATTTTTCTAGGATTCCAGATCTCAACTACCTCTCCTACGTGCAACTACGACTCACTCTTGTTTCATAGAACTTTTTTGCCATTCTTACATCACTCCTTCTCTCGTCATACCAAAACCACCTTCATCATTCTCACTGTGACACATAATTCTGTGTATCTCGAATCGAATCTCTGTGTATTTTGAATTCATGCAATGCATCTTCCTTTCGTTCTTCTTCTGTAATACATGCGTTTCGCTGCCGTATAACAGCGTCGGTTACAGATAATTCTATTTCTACCGGCAGCAATACGCCTTTCCACATCCATTTCGTGTCTTCCATCTCTACTAATTATTCCCAGAATATACCTCTTCATTCTTGGTCTAATTTCGTTCTGATCTTGCATTCTGTCTTTTCTTAATTTCTTTCAAATATCTTTGCCTTTATTTAATTATTATATGTGAAATAAATATAACATACGGCATGTGGCTTAAGTTACCATTAGATAAAAATTAAGAATGATATTTTTAACAAAACATAATTGCCTATTTCGTATATATGTCCATCTAAAGTGTCTGAATGTAATTACCAAAAGTCAAAATGGTCCGCCCACTAGAACTCTTAAGTTCTTTAACAACCTGCTCAAAAAGAAAATTACACTATTATACTTTGTATGGCTGTTGAATTATTATTTTACAATAATATTTAGAATAGCTTATTTGTATCAATATTGTCTATAATAAACGTTCAAATTGTGGGAAGGGTAATCTATCAAAGAAACTCATTTCATTGTATTGTTGCGTTGGCTGGGCCATCGATACTATTAAACATAGACATCGCCATATCATCGTTAATTTGAATGTACGTAACTAATTTATATTTTTTATATTAGTAACAACTAAAATATAAATTAGACGGGACTTACGAAAAAACTGTAAATTTTATTAATATATGTAATAGGATACGATAGTATGGTACTGTCTCTCTATCGTTGTAATGCGTAGTCGTAAGTACTTAGTCAAACTACTACAATGTTCGTATAAAACTCATAAATAAATTAAATCTTTGCCCTAGTAAAGTAAAAAAAAATCACATCAGCAATATCGTATAGATAGATATGAGACCGTCGCGCGTCGTCGTGTACGTGGCGGCACATCCTCTGACTGAAAACGCGACGACTGTGAGTTCGATTTCCAATTGTTTTCAATTTCTCGCTCTTGTATTTACAACTCAACATGTAATGTTCTGAGAAATTTTGATGTAAAGTTGGGAGTGTCTTAACACTTTCTTATTTCGCTACCCTGGCTACACTGCTGTGTGCAACATGCAGCATAAAGCTAAAAATTTAATGAAAATATGATATTGGTAATTTTTTTATTTTACAAGTAAAATTATACTTTTTTTTAAATTTACAAAACAAACCGAAACTACTTTCCGAAATCTAATTTTAAAGTATAAGATTTATCGCTGGCAATTTTCGTAGCATCTATTCAAACAATAAAGCTCCTCTAATGGTGCACTAAAACACTGTCCATTTAGTTATTAGATCGGAGCTTAAAGCATCACGACATTGACTCGAATTTGGGGTGAAGTAGATCATATCGACGACGGTCCGGCACCGGCAGTGAGTGCTAGAGTAGCGCAGAGAGTCGTCTAGTACAATCTCGGCGACAAGTGAGTTCTGAGCGTAATCTAATTGAATCAATCGCTAGTCATTGCTATCGGTAAATTACTTAACAGCATGAACGATGAAATAAAAAAAAAATGATGTAGCACCTTAAGATGAAAATCAACGATCAACCTGAACTACCATATTATATTTTTAAGCAATAGTTAATTGGAAAGTACCTTTACTTTATAGCCAAAGATATAACACAAGACCTGCAAAGAGGACAACTGTGTATTTTAAACTGTAAATTTAAAAAATAATAATAGTCAAGTGCTAGTGGGAATTGCTCTTACTGGACTTATACACAATTTTTTTATAGAATAAATTACAACTATAAATTATATTGGTTTTTTTCTGTGATATACATACCTATGAGTTAACATTTTTTGGATTTTTTATATTAATTTAACGTTTACACCTAAACATCCAGACAGGCAAGCGAAAAACAAAGCGATCTTATAAGAATCTTGTTTCTTTTTTTTAGATACGGGACCAAATAAAAATTAACAACACGTGAAAACATTAACTTGAACAAATACTGAAATTGAAATGTTATGTAGTAGTAGCAATGATGAATTTAACAATGATTTATATGATTTTAACATAAGTATTAGAAGCCTAGTGACCTTTGACCTTCATAAAGGTTTAACACTCAGCCACCAATGTGGATAAGAATTGTTACCACTAAAGATAATTATTATTGGCCGACAAATCTTCTCTCAGTGAACCGTTACTCGTGATTTGTTGCAGTGAAAACATTCATTTCTTCATTTGCATACAATGGCCTGGTGCCAAAAATATTGGAGTGTAAACGCTTACAATAAAGGCATATGAAAGTTCGTTTAGTTATAGACGCGTCGTTCAAAATCATATACCACATTTCTTTATTTCGTATCAACTAACTTTACATTACAATAGCTGTTAACGTTTCTTAGTATACATATATAGGTACATTTTCATTTAAGTTTAGTAGTGTGTAGTAGTTTTTTTTAAAAAATAAAATAAATAAATGAAAAAAAAATAATGGAGTTTTTCATTTATACTACCTACGTTTCAAATGTTATAAGAATATAAATTTGCTCAATTTTTAAATATAATAAGAATTTTTAATTACAATAATAATTAAAGAGAAAAATTCCAATATCAAATGCAATGACATGATAGTCGATAAATATATAGCAGATTACATTTAGACATTCACTCTCTTGACGGAGTAAGAATAGAGTAAGGTAATAGCGCTTCACTTCACTCAATTGTTTTAAGCTACTAATTGTTTCGATAGCACCGAACAATATATCTAAGAGTAAGAACAATGAAACCGGAAAAACGTTTTTAATTATCTTTTTTAATTTTACTTTCATACTTTACACTTATATACTTTATTATTTATCATTCGTAATATGAACTTACTTGATGTCATTGTCAATATAATAAAGAAATTGGTTGAAAATTAGTTCTTGGATCACTGTTCGCTTCGTTCACCATCCACTCATTCGCTCGCTGTAGCGATAAAACACTCTTAATTTAATATTATAGTTTATTTTAATTATATAGTAGTCCTTGACAACAATGTCTTTTTCAGTTAAAGCTTCCTCACAATTCGATTTTGACCTAGGTATCAATTATAAAAATCAGACAAAACTTTTATGTATTTTAGAAAGACGTCACTTAAAACATGGTTCAGGTATTCCATGAATTAATGATTTTGTTAACTATTAGTATCTATTGTTACTGGTATTTTACTTACAGTTTCATATTTAAAACCGTTTTTTAACCAACTTAACTAACTAGTGTCGACGATATGATTACTCAACGTAATCATTGTCGCCTCGTGATATCGCTATAAAAAAATACATATTTCATAATAACCAAATCTAAACATAGTTATAATATTTTCAAATAATCAAAATTGTGATAGCAAATCGTTAAATAAAAAATACAATAATGTTAGCCATTTCACCTAAATCACCCATCAATCTTATTATATCAATAATAATAAAACAAGTGATAACAACAAACAAGTATAGAGAAGCTAATTCAGTAGCAATTGTTTTATGTTTGCGGTCGCGAGTACAATATCTTGGAAGATTAGAAGTGTACTGTATAACTCAATGATTTCGTTTCGCGGGCGGAAACGGGCGCGCCTGCGCACAGGTCAGAGCAGTGACCCCGCAGCCCGCAGCTCACCTCGGCGCGGGCCTTATTGTTCCACCTTATTCTCCAAGAGATCTCCGAAGCAGGTAACTGGAAGCCACTTCACTCAACAGGTTCATAGATTAAATGTACAGATTACAATTTAGTCGTAATGAATCAATTAAATAGATATCGAATCTAAACTTTAAGTGTACATTTAATTAACGTGACAGATCCTGTCTATTATCTAGAAGTAAAAGTTTTAATTATTTTATTTTTTATTATTTATATACCTTATAAATTACGCAAAAAAAAATATTTTTCTTGTATTTAACAGCCTCGCTTAAGCTGACTAGTAAGTTTAGATATTGATTATTTAACACAATATTAAAATCTATTCCAATGTTTATAAACTCGAACAGAGTTTAACATTAATACAATTAAAATTATATCATAACGCCCGTTCGCGGTATCGCCGGCTTGAGCTGCATAATTTAAAATTTTCTAATATGCGTTACTTCCGTATTCTAGTAACAATACCATTTTAAGCAATATCTAGACCTATATTGTAAAATATTTTTTAGCTAATTCAATATAATTGTTATTTATAGCAATATTTATCGAACAACATTATTTCAAATAGTATTTTTTTATTCATTAATCGATTAAAATAAAACAAACACATTAGTTTTAACGAAAAGTTGCCAAAATACAATAGTAAGAACTGCAATTATGCAAACAGACAATAAATTAAAAATAATTATTTTTGGGTTTTATTAAGTTATTAAATGCCACCAATAATAATTTTTCTTATATATTGTCTTCCATTTACAGATACCGATCCATTGATTAATACTTATATATAACTTGGTTTTATTTATCCATTCTATTTGATTATTTATGACACAAAATTAAAATAAACACTTACATAGCTTATGTAAAAAACTATATCAATGTATACTACAGACACATTCTTTTAAATAAAAAAAATGATAATAATAACAAACAAAGCAAGTAACCAACAATATAGTGTAGTGCAAAACGTTAACTAGAGTAACTCTCCAAAAGAGCCATTCGTTTAAGCGATGCGTTAGGTTTCATTTCGGCTGCGGTCGCGGCAGTCATTACCGCGGTGACAGATTGCAGCAATAAATATAATTTGAACACGGTTAGATATAAAGAATTACACGAGGGTAATATGCGCGTCCGACACTATTAGTAACGCAGGTGTAATTTGTGATAGTGATGGGCGTTCTGCCGTCTTTAGTTGAGGTGTTTTTAATTAAGGAAGATCTGTCAAACGTTGATTGTTGCTGGAGTTGACGATATTTCATATGTCTCGAATAGTTTTTTTATATAATCAATATAAAAAATATTCGATTATGATTATATATCGTAGGTACTTATGAAGGGAGAAAAGGGAGTTATATTTATACAATTTTTTGACAATCTGCTTACGCCTTTTGAACATCAGTTCAGCAGCAGACAGCAGCGTCACATATTTAATTCTTAATATTATATTTTAAGAACTAATCAACGCAAAGCATTAAAATTGCACTGCTTAACACAGAAAACACTAGCTTGAGATCAAAATGACCCCTACGCACAGTGCTACTCGTTAACTGGCGCAATTAAATTAACCGCCGCTGGTGCCGAACTATTAAGTATTACACTACACAATATAACAGTACTTTTATCTCTATCCGTTTTCGATATATTTGCGACAGCGCACTTGCCCCGGCACATTTAACCCCGCTCTCCCTTACTTTAAAAAAACACCCGTGACGATGACACATATTTTTATATAAAAAGGTATTTCACTGTAGTTTTCCTACAATAGTGATATATTAAAACGAAATCTAAATAAAAAATATAACATCAGTTATGCGTAGCACGTAAAATAAGGCATTACAATCAATATTTTCGTCTTACGCTACAGTCTTGATCTAGATTTATGAGTGTGCGGTTTTAAACTTGCCGTATTATTAAGAAGTTGTAAATCACTTATTGGAATTAGGACTACAGTGAATCGGTTGCTCGAGATTTGTTGACGGTATTTTAACAATGCATGGGTGAAATGTATAGCATCGTATAAAATACGCGCACCCCGTTTACCTACTTCCATGTTGGAGATTTAACCTTGCTTTTGTAATTTAATAACTATTGCAAATTTACTTCAATAGTACCTGCGTATTGCTTTTTGAAAAACAACTAAACTACCTTCCTGTTTACCTATATAGACCATAACGTTTTCCTTAAGCATTACCATGTATTTACATTAAAAATATCCTATAAAATGTCTATCAAATTGAACTGACTTGCTACAAAACAATATGTACGTAAGATATCGTTGTTTATTTTTTTCAATGGTCATGAATAATGAAAAAGGAAGTGCTAAACACTATTGTTTATCTCTTAATACTTAAGACTCTACTATAAAATGTCTTAATATTTACAAATAGCACAAAAAAAATTAATCCTTATAAGCTTTCCAAAACTATAAGACGGTGCATTTCCAAGAGAGCGGCGGCGACCTGAACGACTGCAAATGCATCATGCGCGATAATGAACTGGCTCGTGTGCACGACTGTGCCTGCGAACTCACATGTAATGTACAATTCTTACCTTATTAAAATGTTTACTGAATTATTGTCATATAAAACCACTCGCATTGTATTTTTTAACTTTACAATTCAATTTTTTTTTATTATAAGCACAATATGAAGTATATCCCGCTGACTAGAGGCTTTTTATTCAAATATTAGGGATACTATCTAATGAATTTGCTTATGGATAATATTCGATGTTATATTGGAACTACCTTAACATGAGATCGTGAACATGCAAGTCGGTTTAACGTACTTGAAGTAGAACAAAGTACCTGCATATTGCTTTTGCAGGACAAACTTGCAATGAATATGGACGCCATTTGTGAACAAGACAGGATCTCGGGTTTCTTAAACTGGCACCTCCCACGTGGTGCCTTGTGCCCTTAACCTTTCGTGCGGCCATATCGCGGTTCATGTGCCTTATAATGTGATCACCATAGAACATATACGGTTACGAATTATGTCTAAATTTGGAGCAATATTGTACTACACAGAGAAATCAACAAAAGAATCAAATTATATTATTGAATTCTAAAAAAAAATTTAACATTACAATTTATAATATGAATATGAATCTTATGCTTCGAATATAAGCGTGCTATGTAATATTCAATTTGTACTAATTTTATAGAATTATAGTCTCTTGTAATTTTTATTTGTAATACGAGTTTTCTGTCATGAAAAATGTACAGTAGGTACGACAATAGCGCACCTGTGCCGCGCCGTTGCGGCGCCGACGCCGACGCACTTTCAAAAAAGGCTTACGTGATAGGTTCTACTATAAGGCAGTATTATCCACTTTACGTCTGGCCTAAATATTGAGTTAACCCATTTGTAGAAAACAAATATATATTGTTGTCAATTTTAAAAAATACAAACGCATAACATACTCGTATATTAACAAGCATATTATTAAATAGATATTTAAACAATAATAGAAAATTCAATCGAGGTGTGCCAAATCAATATATTTTATCTGCAATATCAATAAATAATGTGAGTACTTCACACAATTCTATGAAAGTACTTTGGATGCTAATCTGAAAATAAATTTATTCTAAGACAATAAAGGAAATCTTTGTAGTTTATTGTTATAACAAACAAGATTAACAATAGAACAGATATGGATTATTTTATTTCACCATGTCGACTCTCCCACGCCAGTGGATTCAATTATAGAGGAAAAGTAGATAGGTCGGCCTGCGAGCGGTCCGCTCGTGACCCGTAAATTGGAACGGTCCGTCGCACGCTCTTGTCGCACCTTATAGCCGCTTACCACCACAACCACCACAACATCATTTAACGGCGTACAAACATCTTTGCTATCTACGAGTACATCTACATACCTATTATGTATGTGGTAAATTATAAAATTAAATTCAGATGTTAAATTTAAATGTTCAAATTAAATCTATAACAAATCTAGGACTTCCTTGTGTAAGTAATAATATCACGACAGCCTTTTTACGTGGTCATGATGGCCAGCATACGTTAACGATTGGTGTTCTTTCTATTTTCTCAAAGTAGAAAAAATAATAGAAAGAGAATGAAACTGCGTAAGTAACTACCTGATTAATATGTTTTCATTTGCATTAAGAATATATTATTACCTTCACTCCACTACAGAAACTTGTTATGATTTACTGCTGTACTACTTTTTTATTAAATTATTATTACGATTACGCTAGAATTGACAGAACAATTAAACTACGGACAATATGTTTTCGGTATTGTTCGCGAGAAAGCAGAGAAAGTAGAATAAAAATGATTACCAAATATGTTAACAGATGTTAAATATATAAGGAAAGAATAATACGGTCTGTCAATTGTAAATCGTGATTATAACGCGTAAACACCTACAAACAGCAACTCGGGACTCGCGTTATTGCAAACAATATTATTTATATGAATATTACGCTTCTTACATTTTTTCCATGTTTTACTTATGTAAGTTTAATTTTGTTTTAAGTTTTTTGTTGTCCATTATCGTACTCTCAGTGCGGTACTTTGTTATTTTAGTATGAGGATTACTACCCTTCACTTAACGCCTATAAGACTTATGACAGTATTCTTTGATTATCCATATAATTATATTCTAATCTTTAGATATATGGTTATATTAACTTTTAATGACTACAATAACATATTCTATAGTCAATTTATATTTTTACTTGCTTCGTATTTCATGCTTAGATTTTACTAGCTATTACGGTACAATTATGAGTCACAAACAAATGAAATAATGTTCTAAAGTTGGCTTAGTTAGCTATCTGGTAGCGTAAACAGGTGTGCTTGCCATATTGGGACCGAAACGCCTAACAAACAATAACGCAATCGCCTAACCAGGCCCGCTGCTTTTATAGAAATCATATCCATTCTCGACTACGAGACTGATGAAAAAATAACAATAGAAAAGAAAAGAAATAAAAATGAAGAAAATTCTTGGATATTCGTTTATTCTTTTTGAATACGTCGACATTAATATTAGTTACTTCGCCGTTTAATTATAATTTATATAGGTATATACTTAGATGCTAGAATAATCAAATATAAAATACCATAAATTTTAAAGGCCATAAAATTTTTGTAGCCCATCGTGGCACAGAGGCACTAGCGTGCGACAGATTGTGAGTTCGATTCCCACTCGAGGAAAATGAATATTTAATATTTTTATTTCCTAACTTTGACAACGAGGTAAAGCGCGCAATGCCTCCTGAATTCAGTGGAAAATTGGGAAAAAGAGTGTCTTAACACAAGGATCCCAAGTTCAATCTGCCTAACCTGCTATGTGCGGGGTACAGCGTGTAGCTAAACAAATATTAAATAGTAGCTTGCAAGACCATTTAGCTAATATTTACGGAAACGTCATTTAGGTAATAGCGTTTAAGAAGGTATTTAACCGTAAGTATAAGCAGACACATTATGGCCGCTGCGTTGAGAATTATGATTGCTTTAATTAGCGACCAAGCTCGGCCTCTGGCTGGTTAGTGTGCATATTTCTAAGATTATTTTCAAGGTACGGTAAGAATGTTCTATTAAGCAAAAATGCATACAGGTTTCTGTTGTAAGAATAAGAATGTAAAACTATTAAACACTGCTTTCGTACTCATTCCTTTTTTAGTACAATGTTTATTTTTCTTAAGACCAAAAGTGACTGACTCATCACTGTCAACATTTAAATAAATAGTAAAAAATAAGCCATATAACCTATCTATGTCAAATGAAAACCAATAATTAATAGACTCCTTAACGTATTATCTATAAATCTTTAAGTTACATGAATAATTTTAAATACACAAAGTAAACAAGCTATCGTTTACGGGTCGCGTGTGTACTTGCAATTAAACTGTTCATTGGATGCGCTACCGGTGAGATTCCTAGATATGTGCCGAGCTCGTCAATTTTAATTATTGTTATCGTTCGACCGTAAAATGTTTAGAGACCTTGATAAATAATTGACAATTTTAAATTGATTATTATATATTCTCTCAACAAATCAAATATCTTAAAAACCGGCTAAAAGCGAGTCGGTCTCGCCCACCGAGACTTCCGTACCAATTTTAGGATTGTAGGTCAACGGGAAGTACAACTTATAAAAGTTGACAAACTTAAATTTGCCAGCGTATTCACGCATTTTGTATGAAATGAACTGTAAATATAATTTAGATTTTTATTAAACCCCTATAAATTTTAACTTTTGTGGTTTTTTTTTATTTGTATTGTAAGTTCTATCTTCGTGCCAAATTAAATCAATGTAAGTCCACGGAATCCCATTGCTTGATACCTCTACATACTCGTTAATGGTCTTGAGAAAGGGACAGAAGGAGAACAAAGTGATCCTATAAGGATTCCATTTTTACCTTATTTGAGGTAGTATTGTCTGATGAATAGGATAGTTATAGTTTGAATAGAAGTAGGTTGGTTAATAATAGTTAAATGTTGCTTAAACTGATGTTTAACTGTTTTAGTACAATCAACGTGACTATACTGTCGTTACACATCATAATACGATGTGCTAGAGTGTGTATTCTAGTCTTTAACACGGAGAAGGAGAAGAACAGACCGCCTATATCTACATGTTCAGGGTCTACCTCTAACCACTTTCTTTTGTAATTGCTAATGTTAATTCATCATCGTTGGGTATAAAAAATTTTAATATTTAAAAATTATTTATTACGCACTAAGTGGTTTACGAAGGTAGTTAATCTTTTATTTAATATTATAAGATATAATATTTTTATTTACTTGCATGATATAAAGGCTTGTCGTGACGCAGGGGCACAAGTGTGTGACTGTAAATGCGACTGGTTGTGGGTTCGATCCTCATTCGAATTCGTTTCTTCGCTCAGGTATCGTGGAAAAGCGCGGCGTTGAGTTCCACCACTGCCTCCGGAATTCGGCAGAAACTGAGGGTTCGGTGTGTATTAGCATTAGCCCTCTGCCTCTGGCTCTGCCCCCTTTTTTACATAGTTTGAATAGAATTTTACATAAAAAATAACAATTTATAATAAGGAAACGAAGACCCATTAAAGTATTGGTACCTTAGTAGTGTTACATCTTAATTATGTTATCACTCGACAAGAACGTACCGAAAGGGTCATATTCATAAATATTTAAATAAGGTACACGTTTATCAGCTGTCAAGTTGTTCGCAGAAAGCGGCAGGCGTGGCCGTGCAAGTCTGCTCGAGCGCTTGTGATACAGACACACTATTGTTCTGTGGTTCTTTAGCAGGCTCTTCCTGCTTCGATTCGTTGCTAACAAAACAATTATTAGGCACATCGAAATAGCATAATATAACAGCAAAGTATTATAACGAAGATAGAATTGTACAAAACTGAAATTGAAAAATAATTATATTTATAATATTGTCCATTTGTTATTAATCAAAATAAAATAAGGCAAATTAAGAAAAATATTCTGCTCCACAGAAAAGTGTCTTACTTTAGGTATGGTTACGAAGCGTACATTGACGAATGTTTAAAGTATATTCATTTTTTTATTAAGGTAACGAGTTTCCTTTGATAATAATAAAAAAATGTCTTGCTTCGACGTAAGAATTATCCGATAATGAAATGCATTATTGTCAAGGTTAAATTTATAACCAGTCAAATAATTGAAAATAGTAAGTGTGTGATTTATGCAAATCGATAGCTTGACGTTCAATTTAAACTGTGAGCCACGTTGCGCCCGCGGCGATCTCGCTATTAGGCGCTTCGCAGGACACGCGCTGCGCCCTATCTCGCGCATCACTGGCGTCTGCATGGAGACATGTCCGCTATCTCCTTGTATCATGTATTTTATAACAATCAATATGTCGATTGCCACTTTACAAATATAAGATGAAACGGTACTTACGATGCTTACTCATTTATAACTATTTATTGTACCTACAATCATGAATTTGGGGTACGCCACCCTCGGAGATTACGTTCTCTACATTCAATAGTATTTCAGTATTGACCAATTAAATATCGACCAAAAAAAATCGGTGTGGATTTCATTTGTTTGTAGTAATAAAAACAAAATTATTTTTTTATAGGATAGCATGCCATAGCTTCGGAGATGATAGGCAGCAATACGCTTTTCCGCATCCATCCCGTATCTTCCATCTCTACTGAACAAACTTCCCAAATATACCAACTTCATGCATACATTATAAATATACGCGATTAATTATGTTAAAGAGTTTCATTTAATGTATAACTATATCAAATTCTTAAAATGACTTTCCTTGATACATTGAAGTCTGTTTGTAATGTAGGTATTCTTTCAAATTTGAAAAAAACGATAGCGACTTTCAACCTGTAGCTGTAAAAAGGACACGACTTTAAACCCACTCATTATAATAATAAATTTGACTCATTATAATAATAAATTAGAAAAAAAAATAATAAACTAATAAACAAAACTACGTTGTAAATACAAGACAAATGAAAGTTTAAGTTAGCAAAGTTCGATTAACAATGTAAAACCTATTATTCTTTATGAAAATACTCTAAAGTACATAGATCACACACAATACCCATAAACAGATTCGTATAGTAACAAAGCGTACCTAAACTAACAAATACTTAAGTATCATGCAGAAGTGGAACACTTGGAGCTGTCAGTGTCACAACTTTTTATAGATGAACTTTTAGATGAATAACAATCACATGAAAAAGGTTAAGTACAATTGAATGACCGTATCAGGATATTTTTTATATTGAGTAGCACCCACGCTATGATCCTACCGATTGAATTGAATTGATTTACCTATGTAAAAAAAATATAAAGTTGTGCATGCAATTAAAGTATCATGTGTAGTACTTACGGCCAAGCTATTAGCCAAGCGGCCAAGTTATTATTATTATTCCATGAGCGTTTGCCCAGTAACTCCTGAAAGATGATAATCTATATTTTTTATTTAATATACTGTAGGTGGTAATAGCTAAGCTGCTGTAATAAGCAATTCTACAAAAAAAATATAGTAAAATCTAGCTATTTATAAAATAATAATTTCAGCAAATTTTATGGAACTTACTTAAATTGAGTGTTACTTTTAACTATTGTATTATTAAAATAAATACACTGTGTAGGTACCACCTTGACCCATTGCACAAAGTAGTTACTTTTCAATATATATATTCGAAGATAATCCACCTGTCAACTCATTGTAGTATTATTATATCTTTTATATGAATTTTGAACTTTGAAATTGAATGAGTTTAAGTTCGTCGTAGAAATTCATCTAAGTAAAGCATTTAAAAGATATATAGTTAGAATCATATAAAATATTAAATAGAACTTATCTTGGAAATAAATATTTAACTTCCTCGAGTGGGGATCGAAACCACAAACGTCGCGTTACAGTCACACCCTTGTGCCGCTGCAACACGACGGTCTATTTATATATTTATTTATTTTTTACATATTAAGCGTAACAATAAACATGATATATTTTATGACTTATACTTTAGGTAAGTAATCCTTGGATCTGCAAACCATACGGGGAACTATTAAAATATAAACACAAAGTATTATTTAAATTGATCCAGCCATTTATGTACTTATACCTAAATCATAATATTAACAAAAAATAACACATACTTGCACAATAAATAAAATTGGATATGAGTAGTAGAGAATATTAGGTAATGTCGTAAGCAATCGCTTAATATTGTTGAAAAGGTTTGAATGAACTTAATTTAAATCTATTTACAAGAACCGATAAGTTCATGGACAAGTTAACACATCCAATAAATATTTTTTGTGAGTTCTTGTAATATTTTTTTTTAAAAAATCTTATGATTTAACTACATATACCTAAAACAAAATTATTAAGAATTAAAGAACGGTTAAAATTTTCAGTTTTAAAATTTTATTATGTACCTACTTGTTTATATAACAATTTATGAAAAAATATCAAATAATAATAAATGAAGTTAAATATCATATATATGCATTTTCAATAATATATTTGTCTGAATTCTAACTCCTAATAAATTATTCTGAAAATATAAAACGAGATCTCACAATGTAATACAATGACTCGTAATTTAAATAATGCATGTTATAAAATATTGAAAAAAATAGATTATTATACATTGAATATTTTACCAAGAAATTATCAGTCGGCCATGATTTGTTGGGCGCCTGAAAGAAATGTATAAGGATAAACCAGTGGCTCAGCAGTCAGCATGCTCCGCGGCCGAGCTGCCTCGTGTCACCGCTATCGCTTTCACGTCGTGGTTATCGCCGCGGTGATAATCTGCATAGTGCGAACCGTTATTGAAAGCCACGGTACTAGTTTGTGCGTGAAGGCTACAATAGCGGCACTTTAATCTGATATTTATTGACCGAGAGATAGAATGAGGCTACGGTGAGGTGGCCTAAATCTGGAGCTAATATGTGTAAATAATGATTTAGTGGTCTATGAGCTTCTCAACAATATGTAGATTAGACGGGTATTAAAGCTGTGGTCGTCGCTACAGATAGTGACATGACATTGTCTCTAAATAAGTAACTGCCCAATTAAAATAACATAGCTATGGATTGAAGTCGAATTGAATGTACTAAGTTATCAGAATATTAAAAAATGAATTGAATATTGACGATGTACAAATTAAAGTTGTTGTCAGCTCGCAGTGGGACTCTCGCGCGGCTCCTATATCAATGATCAATTTGGCTCCGACGTGATTATCTTTTGATCGGAGCAATTTCTCTTCAGCCTTTTCTTCGATAACATCGGAAGAACAACGGTTTTCATCATCTTGCATAATTATAAGCATGGGATTAAGCTCGTGAAATCTGCGTATTTGTATTTTTTGTATTTTATGCGTATGCTTGTAAAATTGATTGCATGTATTCGAATAATTATAACTTATGGGAATTTTGGTAACTGCATGATATATTCTGACAAGTATAAAGATTTTATTTAACAAAAAAGAAAGTAAGTATGAACTACAAAAAACAGCGAGAACAAGCAAAATAGAGAGCAAACGCAATCAGAACCAATTTTCTATTAGTATTTCTCGTTGGACATATTCCGACAACAAACACGATCGTCCCGCGAGTCGTGGGAATGTCCCAGCCCAGTCGAATAACGGACAGACGGACAAATGATGTTGGGCGATCTATTGCCCGTAATTGATGACGACTATTGTACAACGCTTTTGAAAGAACCGTGAATGTTTATCTTCTTTCTGTTACCTTCTGTTTGTGTTTTGCTGTTGTTAATCGCCTGCTTGTTGTTATAATGGCTCAGCTATTAGCAATCAAATAAGTTCGAAGACTAACGTTAAATTCTTCATGTTTCGGATCTCTTATTGCAAAAATCGTTTATTTAACCGTATATTATTAATTACTTATTAGATTTGGCAATCATCCGAATGACTACCTTCACAATATGAGCTTTATACAATTCTATTAGAATTTAAATGTATTTAGTATTCAATTAAGTACCTATATAAAGTAAAAAATGTATGTTTGGTATTTCAGGCCAATAGTAAAATTTTAATAAATGTGGAGTTAAAAAAAATCAGCTTATAAATCAGCGAGGTATAGTCCCGTTGAGTTCCGCTATTCAACGCGCAATGCCTCTAGAATTCGGTGGATAGTGGGGGAACGGAGTGTCTTAACACCAGGTTCCCTCTGCCTACCGTGCTTTGTGCGGGATACAGCAAGAAGCTGATTTATTTTACTTATATCGCAAAGAATGCATATTTCGACACTATAAAGGGAATCAAAATGAATAGGGTACTTTCGGTTGACCTAGAATTATGAAATTTGGCACCTAGCATGTACGGGTAGTACCTACCTACTATTTCAGGAAACAATCCGAAAACTATACATTTGTGGTTAAATTTGGTATTAAAACCGCTAGTTTAAGTGAGGTATCAGATAAAAGGGCTCTGGCAAGCTTGTTAAACCTGAAATTCAGAAAAAGCTCGAGACCTCCAAGTTTTGTACGGAACTCTCTGTGGGCGAGCGTGACTCGTGCTTGTCCAGTTTTTTTATTATATAGTAGGTAGGTAGGTACTATTAAAATATATTATGTTTAGTTTTGCCTTGTCATAATAATATTAAACTGTTAACGTCGTTTAACATTAATAAGAAACAAGAGTGGATGCGAAACTTTGTACTCAACTTTCTCGAAAATTTAATTTTGCGGCGCATAATCCACCCATTCACGACTTAAATTATCTGTCAGTTAATGTGATATTATATAAAAAGATCCAGCCAAATAATACAGAACCATAATAAAGTCATAGGTACTAAACATCTTACATTAAGCTAAAAAGATGATCAAAAGTATTGATAAATATAGAAAATAGGAGATACCAACTAAGTGTTAGACGCCGCACGGCGCCTTTGATTGCTATCAGCGACAAGAATTACAGGAGTCGTTGCAAAGTCGACCACCGTGCTCGCTGCCATCGGCGTCAACGGAACCAACTACTGGCTTTATTAAGAATATTATAAATTTGTAGCTCATGAAGATTTAATAGGTAAATCATTATTAGGTATTATAATATATAAGAATCGTCATTTATGTTAATATTTATTTCTTATCAAAATAAATTATTCCCTTCTCCAATCTAAATGTTACGCCTCACAATATCTGCACTGCGCCATTATAATAATTTATCTACTTACTTACCTTTTGAATTTAAGTATCATAAATTTATACATAAAGAGGACATACATTAAGACGTACCGTAAAAACTATTAAAGATTACATCTTAAAATAACTTCGGATTTATTTCAATTACTTGTTGATTCTTATTTAGCGATACAATCTGGTTAAATCAAAAATTATGACCACGACGCCCGCAGCTCGCGGGCATTGGTCATTCATTATTTTCCATCTGTAAATATTGCCTCCATACACGATTGTTTTACGATTTACCGCTACTCGAACAAATAATAATTATCCTTAGGGTTCTGTCCTTACAATAAAATTTCGAAAACGCAATAAGCCGTAATAAACTTGTACATATCGTTTAAAAGTTTCTCTTTTATTTAACTTACCTATTTATTACTTTTAATTTGCAATTACTCTTACTTCAAATTTATCGAATACTTAATATGTTTAAATTATTTTAAAAAAGTATGAACCTAAGTACTAGATATTTTGCCATATGTTGTGTTACGTGACCTTTTCCCAG
The DNA here is from genome assembly GCA_016802625.1 of Heliconius numata. NCBI lineage: Eukaryota > Metazoa > Arthropoda > Insecta > Lepidoptera > Nymphalidae > Heliconius > Heliconius numata. The sequence continues at coordinate 2,736,775 of JAEBDU010000009.1, forward strand.
TACTAACAAAGACAATACAATCTTCATTTTCTTTATCACATATACTTTCTACAATTCCCAAAACCTGAGCACCTTGTTCTTTAATCTTCCTATCGTTCTTTCTGCTAGTTCTAATATAGAAAACATTGTTAAAAGATGTATAAAGAACATGGTAGTCCGTGTCTTATTTTTTCTAGGTACTGCTTATTTCCCATCCATCTGATAGGAATTCCAGATATTTGATTTTTGAACTTCAACAAAAAATGCTTAGCAAACTTCTTAACTTGTGTTAACCTGCCATTTTTTTGTTTATTTCAGTAGTAGTTTTAAAATTCACATTAGATTTAAATATATATTTTTAAAAATAAGAAAGGAAATTGTAAAGAAAACTATTATATAGTAGACATTTTATTACGAAAAGAACAAGCAACAATCTTTAACTTGTAAATAATGTAAAAAATGTAAAAATACTTTTAGAACTTAATATTATTCATTAAATAAAATATAAAACTACCTAGCTAAACTGGGCCAAACTATAGAGCTTCCATGAAGCGTTATGTCTTCCTTCGTTTTTAAAACGGCATTTATACAAATATAATATATAAAAATTCTGAGTATTTCTTTAATCATAAAGCTGAGCAAAATTCGATTAGTTAAAGCGATTTTAACCGTAAAATAATCACAATATTTAATAATTTTAATGAAACTATAAAAGAATTAATCTTTTTTACAGCCTGCTAATATTACAACACAACATAAGATCAAACTTATATTTTGTACAAAATTATCATTTAATAAATGACAATTTTACACCAAATATTGAATTACAATACTATTCATAGTATGGATTAGTAAATGCAATTGCAAAAAAGTTACACTATTTAGCAATTTTATCTGAAATAAGTACTTACATACTATTCTTTATGGCCCATACAAAATAGGAATGTTTGTTTTTCACAGATATGTTTCATAGATTTCTTAACTTTTAAATAATAATATTCGATTGTCACATATAAAAGTATCATCACGATAACCATTTCATTCTTTACATTTGTTATTTTCAAATAAAAATATGAAAACTTTTTAAATAGATCTATAAACACAAACAGCCCATATAGATCATATGTTTTGGCGGTAATATTCAAAACAAAAATAAGTATACATAATTAAATTCGATTTTATATTTATTCAAGTGTTTAATATAAAGTGCCAACAATCTGCCGCAATATATTTGAAAACAAATATATTAGTAATATTCATCTAAACTCGCATTTTTACCATTTTTTATGTCGATTATTAACTCGTAATATTAAAAAATATTTTTTATATAATACAAACATAATAACATTAAACACAGACAGACAGACAAGTGATCCTATAAGGGTCCTTTTTTAAGGTTTCTTTTTTTTAGAACTCTAAAAAGTAGTTTAATTAATTAGATGATAGGATAATTTTGCAATGTCGTATACATTTAAAGTGGTGCTGACAATTCCACCCTGTATATTATGGCTTGATTAATGTTATTAATTTGTACAAAAAAATCTCATTTTTGCTTTATGCAGGACCAACGGGCTCTTAGTACATATCAAATATTATTTAGATTTAAAAGAATGTTAGTTCACGACATTACTTTTAAAATTAGAAATAATATAAATATAATGTAAGAGATAGCAATACGTCACTTTAACTTAACGTCATTGTGCTCCAGCGTTGCCAGACGTACCGATTTTTAACCCAAAAATTAAATTACCCCATCGGGACAGGCAGTCCCGCTTTTTACAGGTTATTCCACGCACTGTGAGAAATCTTTTTTTATTACTTAACTTAAAAATTTTAATTTTTAATTGCTTACTAATAATTTTATAGAAATACAAATAAGTATATTCGTTACGTATAATCATTCCGAAGACTTAACTGCCTTATGCCTTATATTAAACCAAGACAATACAGTTTTTAAGTACGAGTAGTGATGAGCACACTATTGGAAATAAAAGAACACTATTGGAAACTTTATTTAAAATTCAAATTAATGGATAAATTATATATTCATTACTTTAATTTTTTGTCTCGCTTTTGGTGAAAGAATCCCGCTTTTTTATTTAGAATGTTCGAATATTCCGATTTTTTACTGAAATAAGATCTGGCAACACTGTTGAGCTCTGATTTCAGAAATTAATCGCACTTTAATCTGTCGATTATTACCTTTAAATTATTGATGCACAATTTATTATTTTGTTATCAAAATTTTTACGTACGATTGATATGCGTTTATATTAATTAATGTTTCTTCTAGACATAATTGTTAGACCTTAAATAATAAATTAAGTGACACAAATAAAAACAAAAATATCACATATTTATGTCTAGTTTTGAGATGAAGAACTTTAATGTAATATTAAAGCTCTTCATGTGACTTTTTCATCATTAAGGCTTCGATGAAATTCTTGAAGTCCTGTCTCTGACGAACGTAAGTTGCACAGATCTCTACTAACCTCAGAAATTCATTTACATCAAATGAATAATTTGTAAACTTTGCATGTGAGACCCCACCAGGCCCGTTACCCTAAAATGAAACAAAATAAATCAAATTATCTTTTACAATAAACTAAACACATATTTATAGCTTGCGTTATTTGGCTTTATGTTTTTTTTTTAAAAAAAAAGCGTCGGTTGTGAAACATTTATTTACGTTTATATTTTCATTTCTTCGCCCTGGTGTCGAGGCAAGGAGCGGCGTTGAGTTCCGTCACTCAACACGCAATGCCTCCAGAATTCGGCGGAAAGTGGGGAACAGAGTGTCTTAACACTAGGTTCCCTCTGCCTACCCTGCTGGGTACGGGATACAGCGTGAACATTCTGTTTTGCTCAGCAATTATAATAATTATTAATAATACTTGACAACAGTCAATAAAATCAAATAATATTATTAAACATAGGGTATGTTGTTGTCTACAAAGATGTCACTAAAATAAAATAGGCCAATTTCAACCCGTCAACACTAACATCTCTTTATTAAATACCAATTTTTGTTAGAGTCCAAAATGTGTGAATAAATTTTGATATCATATTACACATCTGGTATTTAATTCTTGAAATCCATGCAAGCAATATCATAGCTGCAGTTAACTTCACAAGAGAAAATCACATATAGATATTCTAACAAGTGCAAAAATAAATACACTCGTAATATCTTACTACACCCCCTATCCGAAGACCCCCTCCGCCTTATCCCTTTTTGAGCCTCACGTAATTAATGGATGGCCACACTTGTTTTGTAATAAGAATTATAAATAAACATTCAAAGTGAAATATTTACTTGATCTTGTTGCACAAGTTTTGTTTTATCCTCCCATGTGACATACTTCAATCCGCGTAGCCGAGCTAAGTCAGAATAACAATTAGGGTCTTCACAATTATATCTGAAAAATAAAAAAAAATACCATATAATATGAACCAATTAAATAATGTGTACAGCTGAATATCATTTCTTTGTTGATTTATTATTATTAATATGTAATATACAATTAATGTTTCTTTGTTATTATGCATATTTTTTTAAGTTATAAATATAATATAACTTTTGTAGGTTTGATTCTTAGTATTAAGACATTTAACTACATAGCGAGATACAACATAAAGCTAAAACTAGATTAAGTTACTTACAGGTAAAGTTATGAATGTAAGTTCCTCGGGACATTGTAAGCCATTTTTTTAGCTTCTCTGGTCTCAAATTTATTTAAATAAAGATTTTACTTTTCATAATAACAGGATTTCTTAAGACACTATACTTACACCTCAAAAACAGCTGCCCAATCAGGTAAAAATAGCAAATGAGTCAGTCCAGCTCCATGCATTCCAATAAGAACATCAGTATTATGGGTTATGTCTAATTGTTCAGTAAATGTCATCTTCCTATCGTACACCACCCTTTGTACATAGTACTGTTTATTTTTCAACAATGCTTTAATAATTTCATGTTCATTTAATATGTTTCTATATGTAGTACCCCTTGATAGCAATGTAATTCTTACTTTATCATTGGTCCTGTGGTGTAATTTTACATTCAATGAATGTAATATGTGTTTTGAGAATGCATGAAACAAACCGCTCCTTTGACAACCGTATATCTGAAAACAAAAAATAATATATTCTTCACTCTAAGCATGGATATGGATACATTTTCAGCTGCTCGCTGTCTTGCATAAAGCAGGGTAGGCAGAGAGAACCTATGTTGACTAGTGGAACTCAACACTATACTGTGTCTTGTTACCAGAATAAGAGAATGAAAATTGTTAGACAGTGTGGTGGAGCACCACCTTAATGGCCTTATATACACAAATTAACAATATCCCTCTTAATAAGCAAAATAATGTTATGTTAAATATTTCTACTGTTTCAATTTTTTTTTTAAAATTTCATCAGTTATAATAATTGTGCAATGGCACCTTATTTTTTTAAAGGACATAATTTGATTTATTATATATAAAATATACTTACCAAAGGAGTATTATAATATAAGCCAAATATCATTCTTGGGAGTAGAGGAAATACTACATTTTTGAAACACACTACTTTTCCTCTAAATTTTTTCAAATCCCATATGGGATTATCAGTAAATGCTTTAAAAGCATCTTCAAATGCTGAATAGTATGTGAAGGTTTCCCAGATAAGAATATGGTTGTCTTTACCAAAAGTAGATGGATGTGTTGAATTCACATGCAATGTTGCATACAAGTTGAAGAAATCACAAAAATGGTGGTACATATTGACAGCTAAAATTTTAAATGTTTAAGATATCAATTATATTTTCATTTAGAATTCTTTGTCTTCATTAGTTATAGAAAAACTTACTTGCATCAAGTTTCATAATGTAAGTTGGCTTTTTTATAATAACATCACACATGCCATCAACAATAGGTCTTTTAGTGGTTTTAACAAAATTAACAAACTCAGGTGACCAAGATTGCAAAGCACTCATGTGCTCTGCCTCTTGCATTAATCTTTCTGAATATAATTTGCAATAGCCACCTAAAAACATAAAGAAATATATTTTTGACATAATATCATATTTATTTTAAGCAGTTATGGTGCAGTCACAAGTGTGAGTAAACAGTTTTGTGTTTGATCACCATTTGGAGAAATTAATTATTATTTATTAATATGTTCATTTCTTTGTTCCAGTAACAATTTAGAATGCAGCATTGAGTACCGACAATTAAAAGACAATATCTTAATAATTCGGCAGAAAGTGGGAAATTAAGTGTCTTAATACTACTGTCTACCCTATTGTCTGCCCTGTGGGATAGTGTGAAACTGAAAAAAAAATTATATGTATTTTAGCTTCATACTATATCCCGCATATGGATAGACAAAGAAAACCTAATATTACTATACTACATTCCCCAGTTTCTACTTAATTTGCAAAACATTGATTGGCTACGATCATTGCCACACTATGTTTTTGACCAGAACACATTAACACTCACTTGCAATGGAATCATAATATAGTAAAGTATAAATGCAAATTCTTTGAAATTACCTATTTGGCCAGGTCCTAGTATATCCATTTTGTATCTTAGATTGTCACCTCGGCCAACTAAACTAGTAAAATTAACCATAATATTACGGCCCCTACAAAATCTGTAAAATAATTGAAGCTTCTTAATTATTAATGAAATTTAATTTAACAAGGGGTTACTGATATAGGTTGAAATACTTAATAGTCAAAAAACCCTTTAGCAAAAAAATGATATGATTTATCCATATTTTAAATGTAAAATATTATGAATAATTAAAAATATTTTTTATTAACAGAAATTTTGTTTATTATACAAGATGTTTTTATATTGACCACTTTAATTGAAAGCACAGTTTTAACTACTATATAAAAGCCTAATAAGTAAAAAAAAGAGATTTTGCCAAAAATTTTAGTCATTTTATCAAACAGAATAAATAATAAAATTATAGTTGTAAAATAAAATGTAATTTGTTAAGAATGATGAACAACTAGAGGCATTCCTTTCTTGTTTGGGATGTTTTTTGTGGATGAAAAGTAAGAGATCTCCAACGTTTAGTAGTATTTTTGTAGTGGTAGGTTTGTCCGTGGTATCTATTCATAAGTGCCACACACATAGTAAAGTATAGATAAAAATCATGAAATGAAAATAATAATCCTATGTCTAAAGTATTGACATTACTTTTTGATAATACTTTTTAGTATGGATTTGAAATGTCACCTATATAAAAGGAGAGCAGTTGCTACCACCCGGTATAGTTTTGTGAGGTCAAATCAATTTTAAGCAAAATGCATGCCTACAATGCAATGCATTTAAATGAAAATAATATCAAAAAAGATTAATTTCATGTTAGGGGCTTGAAACCAGTCATTTTATTCTACATGAAATGCAAACCTTAAATATTTAGAACATTCTAAGGAGCTGTCTTGAGGATATGAAGCTTCACACATTACCATTAATTCTTGAATTTGCTCTTTAATATAACCTGCAATAGATAGTGGTAAGTATAAATATAAGAAAGCCTTAATAATTAAAATTGTTATTGATCTTATATTGTATCAATACATTACCAAAATCGGCTTGTGTGTAAAATGTTTCATATTGAGCTTCTTTTGATTTTACCCAACCTCTATGATCCCCAGGACAAAAAGGTCTAACATGATATGAATTATTTTTATTACATGTAGATTCATAGCCCCAACAACCTTTAGTGTGCATAAGTGGCTTATACAAACTAGATTTGCTGGATTTTTCTAAATACGGAAACAAATTTAGAACGTATGAAATATGTTCCGGCGGTATGTTTAGATCTTCTATACTGACAGAATTAGTTTTATTAAGAAACGCTGACAATAAGCAAACTAAAGATAATATAATATTCATTTTAATGAATATGAGAAGGAAGTATAAACCTAAGAAATAATTTGCAATTATAACAATATAATTTAAGGTAATTTAGGAACATGACATTTATTTTATTCCTTGTTTAGTTTAGTGTTTTTCAAGTGTTTTCTTTATGTTACGGAGTATAGAGTATAGACTATAGAAATATAGATACAGACTATTTAGTATTTGTATGTACACAAAAAGATACAACAGGCTATATAAATTATAAAAAATCCATGAGCAAAATGAGTACGAATGAGTGAATAAGAAAAATATAAATGTAAAGCCGTATTAAGATGATGTAGTAAAATATGTTTAAAGTGGAAAAGGAAAAGAAAACGTAATATGTTTTAATTATGTATATGAAGATGGAAAGTACAGAATGATACATTTGCTAATTTTTTCCTGTAACCTGTTGTTCATCAGCTTAGTCTTTGACATATTCATGTTTAGTCCAACAAATAGCTCAAGGCTGGCTTTGCTTATCTTCAAGAATATTATACAATATATATATATTCATATAATATATCTACCTGAATAAAATCGTGCCCTTTCAGTGTCGACAAGACAAAGAAGTTACATAAACAAAATGAACTATTAGTCTATGAGTTACCTCATAAAAGAAGATCTTCCTCTAAGTTATACAAGACGACTGATGGACATATACATCCTCCCAACCAACCTATGGTGCCTAGACATGTTATTTGACGAATTTACAATGTCTGCCTTCAAGATTTGTTAACGTGCAATAGAGAGCAGCTTCTTAGCATTCAAATTACTGGATAACTACGAAAATACTGAACTGCGCTCTCGTACAAAAACCACTGATGTGGATGTTAAAGCTAGTACGCTTAAATGGGACCGGGCCAGACATCTGCCGTATAGCTAAAGAGTCTTAGTCGAGATCCAAATACATTAAAAAAAGTATTATAAATCTATGGTATATTAGTGTATATACTATACCACCTGATTTAATATGGCCTTCGGCAGATGTCACTGTCCGTTTCGCGCCTTTTCCGGAAATAAATCCGGCGGGGGTTTCTGGTTTTGAGTACACGTGAACAGCGTCATCCAATCAGCTGGTAAATTGAGAGGCCGGCGCTAAATTGTCAATGTTTTCTTTGCGTGCTTGTTTTGTTATATGTAGTTTTGACTAATCACTGCATTAAAGTGTATATACTATGTGTGATAGTAGCAGATACTAAATGATTATAGGTGGTTTATTTTTTAGACTGTTGACTATCACAATTTCTGACCTTCAAACTTATCCTAAATATTGTCGCCATTTTGACCATGCTATTTAATATTGAAATAGTTTATTTCCATTTGTTCATTTCTTAGACATATCCTTGTGAAAACCGTAAATGGATGCCCTATTTCAAGGAGGACTACGACAATGTCCCAGAATACTAGTATAGTAAATTTCCTTATACATGACGCCAATGGTTAGTAAGTAGCGACTCTAATATCGTCGATATAGTTTTTTTTATTTTTATTTATTGTTTTGTCTCGTTAATATTAATGTAGCTGTTGACCCAATGCCATAAAAACTATATATATTAGTAGTAGTAGTAGTAGTGAGACTGACGATATCTCTAATAATAGGCGTCGTGTCGTTTCAGAACTCAAAGAAATTTGTTTTTAGTAATTTCAAATATTTATTTATTTCAACATTACATCTTTCAATTCATTTTAAATTAGTTAAAGATCACTGTATATTACTACATAATCTTTGTTTTAGGACAGCCTCAAATGGTCAAAGTAGTACAAAATACTCAAACTCTTGCTCAAATCAAAATTAAGCAAAACCCTTTGAAAGTATTGAAAGTATCTGCCTCTAAAGAAGGGTGTAATCAGGTGTGTATTTGGTTACATAAACATAATAATTTTAACCTACATTTCAACTTTGTTTACAGTAATTGCTTTAATGAAAATTGGTCTATTATCTTTATATTCATTGTAATGCCAGTGAAACATTCCATTATTAAATTACATTGCTAATTTTATCATAACTGTTGTAGATTCCTGTATATCAGCCTGTTAAATTAACAGGAATTAAGTGTGCTTCAAGTAAGTATAATAGTTATGGCTATAAATTATTGTTATAACAAAGTTATTTGTTTTATTAAAAAACAACTTCTTATCAATATTTTCCATGCATTACATATGGAATGTCATCAATTGCTCATTAAGCCTAGTTGTTTAGTCTCAGCTAAATGTGAATATTCTATTTGTATATTGAATTCAACCAATCAATTATGTTATGAATATATTTCAGAATTAGTACAATTACCTGTTGATGCTTTATCAAGTCTGCAAAATATATCATCTAAAGTAGAGCCAGATTTGCCAACAAACAATATTGTGAGTATTTTTCCATACAAATTTTAAAATACCAATATTCTAATGATTATATGTTCTTTTTATCTATTTGTTTTTTTATTATTGTACTTCATTAGTAACCTAAAGTTATCTGTATTTGCTCTTATTCCTGTGACTGTATTCATCAAGTTGAATAATTTCACAATTCCACAATTACAATACATAAGCATACATTTCTATCAATATATTCTATTTCTAAATAATAATTACATCATTTTATTTCAGATTCAAAGTGAAAATCAGCTAACAGAACTTAATGTTATACACACATTACCAGAGTTAGTTCCCATTTTGACCAAGTCAGAACCAATACAAAGTGACAAAAAGATACATTTACCAATTATAACTAAAGTAGAACCTGAAGATCATTCTATAGATAATCTCTCATCAACAATGTCACATGCATCAAGAAGAAGACATGACTCAGATAATGATCCTCCAGCCGAATAGTAAGTATAATCAAAATCTATATTGATACCTTCATTTACAAACCAGCTTAATCCATTTGCATGAAATTTACAAGGAATACAGAGAACATGATATTTTGTGAAGACCATTTATTAAAAAGAAATTATAATTTTCATAAATATACAGCTTTATATATTATGCACCAATATAATTCATTTTTCTATTAAGTTTTCTGCCAAAAATAACTTTCACATAGATGCAGTTGGAATTTAGATATCTCTTTCCTTTACTTAATTTCTTTCACTTGAAGCAGCAAATCTACAACTCCACACATTACCCAATTTTTGAGACATGCCATGTTGGGTGCCATAAATCAATGCTGTGCTTTGTTGTTGTTATTTCCTGAGCATGAAGATGAAAATAATTCATTACCTAGAGTGGGAATTGTGACAAACACAATAGTCAGAAGCTGTTCGGCTGCACCACTATGGCTGTTTTATTTACTTTAGACTCTTTTTGTTCTATTCTAGTCTGTGCAAAAAAATATTTTATTGTATAAATATACCATCATGATTTGGTTCTTGATTTCAAGTTAATTAAATGTTTAATTAATTAATAAATGATTGAAAAAAATCTAGCATATAATTTCTATTTAGATCCAAAACAGTTGTTTAAAGTATAAATTATTTGAGCTTTATTGGTTTTCATGTGTTATCAAAAACAATGAGTTAATTAAGTTTGTTTAAACTTAAAAATATAATTTATAATTATCAGAGTTACTTAAAGAGAGTAATATATTCTTTATGTTTAAGTATATTCTTTATGTTTACTAAAATATTAAGGGGAAACTACTGATCATATTAAAGTACTATTATAATTATATCTCAAACTGACAAGTACTGTACATAATGTAGCATCTCCTAAAATCATAAGTAAATAAAAATGTTGATGTAACTTAATAAGAACATTTAACTTAGTGGTTGGGGGGGGGGGGGCATTGTAAGGTTTTTAGGAGATGTACATTAAAGTCCTGCTACTTCAAAGTTTTAATAAGTTTTCTACAATATTTTTTAGTGTGAGATATTACTTTAAAAATAGTGAAAATATACACAATGTGGTTGTTGTTCTAGGTTATAAATTACAATGGTTATAGGCAAGTAATTCACTGGCCCTTGAAAATATAGAACTGATTATTTTGTTATTTTATTTAAGTTATAACCTATAACTTTTAATATTTTTCGTACACATCTATCAAAGTTTCAATAAATAATAAATATAAATTGTAGTTAAATTTTAATAGCCTTAAAATGTATTAGGATAAATAATATGACCTACAAATTAGTTAGACTAGGATAAAATAGTCAATAACAATATAAAATATAATGCATAAACAGCATTGAATCAAGTCAAAGTCTCTGCCCGTAGATTCTTCCTTAGAATGATGATTTGACAACAGTTATCAGGTGAGGCTGTGGCGCAGAGGCATAAGCGTGCAAGTGTAAACGCTACGGGTTGTGGATTCGATTTCCACTCGAGAGAATTAAATATTTAATATTTCCATTTTCTCCTTCTGGCACTGAGTCAGAGTGTGGGGTTGAATACACGCAATGAATCCAGATTCGTCAGAAAGTTGGGTACGGAAGTGTTTTAACACTAGGTGCCCTTCCGAGGTTTCCTCTGTCGCCACGTGCGGGATACCGTGTTAAACTAAAAAAAATATTATTTTATATTTTAATTGTTATAATTACAGTCTGAACATTTTAAACTCATTACAGCACTACTAAACGTCGCAAGCACGCGGACAAAGTTGGAAAAGGACTAAGACATTTTTCAATGAAAGTATGTGAGAAAGTAAGGAATAAAGGCTTTACCTCATACAATGAGGTGGCAGATGAGCTGGTTTTAGAATTTGCTGCGGGAATGCATGGTTCAGCTGATAGCCAAGTATGTTTGTTTATATATCCATAGGTTTTGTTTCTTATATTATTTATACTAGTTTCTTTTTATACCAGAGAACTGAAAATGTAATTTAATAATAATTCATCCAGTCGTGGCGCACGAAGTGTGACTGTAAACGCGACTGGTTGTGGGTTCGATTCCCACTCAAGGAAGTGAAATATTTATTTAAATTTATATTTCCATTTCTTCGTTGTGGTGTCAAGGCAAAGCATGGCGTTGAGTTCCGCCACTCAACACACAATACCTCCAAAATTCGGCGGAAAGTGGGGAACAGAGTAACAACTTAACAACATCTTAACGGCAGGTTCTCTGTGCCTACCCAGCTGCGTGGGTGATACAGTGTGAAGCTGGTTTTTTATTTAAACACTTTATATTATTGATAGAACTTTTTGATTTAAGTATTGATTTAAATGTTGAGGAAACCTTGGCAAAATACAATAGTGAAAACTGCATTTTAATCTGTTAAGTCGGATTTATGAATAGCGTGCATAAGCACACAGACAATAAAATTAAAAATCATTGTTTTGGGTTTTATTACTTTGATAAATACCTCTAATTATTATATAGATTTTCTCACATATTTTCCATGTAAAGACAGCAATCAATTATAATTTTATTCGCTAACCGGAATTCGTGTATCGTCATCGAATCGTTGTCACGTTTAAAAACAGATAAGTAGAAGCAACGCCCAGTTAAAATGTAACTCAGAAAATCTTACCATTGCAGCAATATGATCAAAAGAATATACGAAGAAGAGTATATGATGCCTTAAATGTTTTAATGGCAATGAATATTATATCGAAGGAGAAGAAAGAAATCAAATGGCTAGGACTTCCAACGAATTCCGTTCAAGAATGCACAGCATTAGAAAAGGAAAAACAAACAAAATTAGAGCAAGTACAGAAAAAAACGCAACAATTACAAGAATTAATATTACAAGTAAGTTAGTTTATTTTAAGCTTTAGGCTATCGTAGCACAGCTGCACAGCGTATGACTGTAAATACTAAGAAACGCTACATTTTTCTCACTTTAAACTCAAACTTTAAAAACAACACAAGACAAAGTGCGGTGTTCAGTTTCGCCACTGAACACTTAGTACCTTTTTCAAATATTCACATTACTTTTATGGCAGTTTTACTACCTATTGCAAAAAACGTATTTTGCATTTAGAAGGTCCTACACTGACGCCGGTAAAACGTAACAACAAATTGTCATTCAATTCATATATCTACTCAAAAATTATAAATAAGCTCTGTAATTTAATCCATTCTTATTATTTTCAGCACATTTCTTTTAAAAGTTTAATAGAAAGAAATAAAGAAGCAGAAAACAAAGGTACAAAACCTTCACCATCATCAGCTATACATTTACCATTTATTGTTGTAAATACAAGTGACAAAGCGTTAATTGATTGTAGTATCTCTAATGATAAGTGAGTACATATTTTAAGATAATTTTAAAAATAAGTAGCTTTATGCTAGAGTAATTTCGAAGGTGCAATGGAATTGCCAATTAATATCAAGTTTATTTAATGCCTTAGAAATAACAAAAAATGGGTTAGGCAATATTTTTTTAACACTCATATAATAATGATAAGCATCAAAATTTAAAAAGTCTTAAATTTCCTAAACTTTTAAAAGAATGTATGAAACAACAAAAAAATGTGTATTATTTTTGTCATTTGAATTAGCTCTTAAAAGAGCAGGCTTAGTATATACTATGTACATACTTGAAAGATGTAAACTTTAGTACTAATATTTTTTAATTAGAAAATATCTTGTTTTTTTTATCTATGGCTGTTTTTGTATGTATCATTAACCTTATGTAAAATTATCCTTTTTCCAGGACAGAATACATGTTCAACTTTAACAAAAGGTTTCAAATTCATGATGATATTGTTATATTAAAAAAGATGGGTCTCTTATTTGGTAAGTTTAAATGCTTTGTACATTTATAAATTTCAATTAAACATTTTGTTATAGTTTTACGGTATATTCCGCTTATAATAAATAATGCCCCACTCTCGAGACAATGTGTGTTAGGTGGTGACACTTAACTCTGTGCTTTGTCTTTACACCGTTACACCTGCAGTTGTGTGCTACGGCAGTTACACCTGCTATTTGCGGAATACAATGTGGACTTAAACTTTGTGGCCTTAAAAAAATTAACTACAATTGGGCATAAACCCACAAAATATTTTTTTTAACTAAATAATTTTATTGCCCAAATATGATATTCCATTCTGTGAAAAGAATTTGATTCTTGAAAAGAAAGCTGCCTTTAGGGAGTGGCAGCAACCCATCTCTCCTGAAGACAGACTGGAGCACATGGAGTATAAAACATGCCAGCAAAACAGCCGTAACCAGAGCATGCAGTTTAGAGTTTATCAGCACTATATTATAAACTTGAAACTGTGAAGGAGCAGAAGTTCATATACAAACTGGCCGTGTCCGAGATAAATATCGCAAAATGTCTTTGCATCAGAGATTCCCAGGACACAGGCTCTGTCGTCATGCCTCTGTGAAGGAGAGATCAAGATATTACTTCCAGGCGCTGCAGAACATACAGAACGCATGCAGTCTGCCTCACGATCCACCTCCTAACCTCGAACTTATTGCCCCAATAACCCTTGACGAAACGAAAAGCGGTTGTACCTGATGTGAGAGACATCTACCATGACTCCGCCTCTATGATTAGGATTGCTGTTTGTGACACAAAATCCTTCCATATTTCAGTGGCAGCTCACCATGGCTCGGCTCTTAGTCCGTTCTTATTCAATGTAGTGCTGAACACTGTCTCGGCTCACATCCAGGACCAGCCTCCATGGCTGGTGATGTATGCCGATGACATAGTATTAGTAGGTATTGTCGAGAACTGACTGATGCTGGAGAGTTAAGTGTACCTCTTGAATTTCTGGGTACGTTTAAAAACGGCGGACTTAAACTAAATGTGTCGAAGACCGAGTACATGGCCTGCGGGAGTCCGGATTCGAGCATTATCTTTACAGGTTTAAGCCAGTCGTTAAGTTGGAAAAGTTCAGATACCTTGGATTCGTTATGCATGAATCTGGAAGCATTGATCACAATGGCCATGGCCGGATAAGCGCTGCCTGGACTAAATGAAATAAGCAACTAAATGGAATAAACTAAGGCGGGAGGTCATTGGTGTAGTCTGTAATCGCAGAATATCACCCAAGCTCAAGGGGCTGATATACAAGAGCATCATCTGACCGGTTCTTTTGTACGGCACCGAATGTTGGCTAGCACTATCTCAGCACACTCACAAGTTTCACTTCACAGAAATGAAGATGCAGAAGTGGATGTGCGGCGTAAATCGGTCTGACCGCATGCGCAACATTCGAGGTAGTCTTAGAATCCACACGGCCACATTGCGCGCCTGCCTAGGAACTAAGTCGGATAGTTATGTCTGTCCTTGCTATGTCTGTCTCTGGAGTTAGACCCCCCCCTAAATAAGATAACGATATCCAAGCGAACGATATCCAAGATATCCAATCCAAGCTGTTGGATATCCAACGACGATATCCAAGAGCTTGTTGGATATCGTGTTGCACGACATGAGAGGCAATGGACTAACGGTGGTTAGTGGTGGTGGGTCGGTAACGGTGGTGGACGTTAAAGAGCGTGCACAGTAGAGAAGGTTAAGCAGGAAAGCAGGCCCTGGTAACATACGCCGGGATTATGTCCAGGACGAGGAGAAACGTGAAATTAAACAATCATTGATTTTATGTGAACCATCGAGACTTAAAATATATAATAAACATAACTAAATAATCATTTTTGTATGCTCATATTAATAAATTATATTATTTATAGGATTAGATAAGGGAGAATGTACAGAAGAAGATATTGAGAAAGTAAAAAGTATGGTACCAAAGTCTTTAGAGAGCTATGTAGAACGTAAGTAAATATTAAAATCTTTATTCTTTCTTATCTTGTTACTTCACACAATTTATAAAAGAAATATAACGACGGCGAAGTATCAATACCTCCAACCTGTAGTAGTATTTTTGAAGTAGTATGTGTTTACGTTTTTGGTATCTATGCGTAACACGAAATACAGGTATGGATAACATCGTTTATCCATACCTGTATTACCATACAAAAATGTCTAAACTGTTGGGGTATCTTGATTAATTTCTTTAGGAACTTTCTATTTTATGTTAATTATTTGGGGGCTTGGCACAGTAGGACAGCTTCTGACTGTCATCGCAATCGTGGTGCGTTCGATTCCTTCTCACGGTAATGAATTATTTTCATTTTCTCACTCTGACCAGAAGACAAAGCGTGCTTTTGAGTTCCACCT
This sequence comes from Heliconius numata, assembly GCA_016802625.1. NCBI lineage: Eukaryota > Metazoa > Arthropoda > Insecta > Lepidoptera > Nymphalidae > Heliconius > Heliconius numata. Next base: position 2,752,729 of record JAEBDU010000009.1, read on the forward strand.
AACAATACGCAATTTATTGAAATTACGGCGGAAAGTCGGTGACAGAGTGTCTTACCACTAAGTTTTCTTTGCCTACCCTGCTTTATGCAGGCATAGTGTAAAGCTAAATTTAACCAATATTGTTTACTGTTATTGTAGCATTGAAATTGTTTTTGTTACCACAGAAATGGGTCGAGGGGTAAAGAATAATCTATCAGACATTCTTGATCAAGAAGATATGGAAGATGTAGGGGAAGAAGAGGACACAATAGAAGGAGAACCTGAGGGTGACGAGCAGGAGGCAGAGGGAAATGAGTTCAGTGAAGATAGTAGTGATGTAGACGTGTAACACTGCGCCATCTTAAATTTACCTGTCACATTTGTACTGTATTCTAGGAATTTCAGCTACACATCGTCAGCATCAGTGCAAGACCTTCTAAGTGCAATAGTACCTTTTTTACAGTAGACAGCAAAAATTGCCTTAAAATTGATCTTAATACTTGAAAAAAGTACTAGACTTGTACTGTTTATCGATCTAATGTGGTAACAAGCTAATTTATCATAGCGACATATTTCAAGTAATAATTTTCGATCAAATCAAAAATTTCCCATAAATTGCAATTACAAAGTCCTGCACTGACGCCGACGATGTGGAAAATACACTATATATTGTTTAATAGAGTGACGCTTAAAATTTTAAGGGCTGTACTTTTATATATGTTTAATTTGTTTAACTGAAGTATAGCGGTGCTTTTCTGTGTGAACTAGTTCTCATTTTAAGAGTATGCTGTTATTTTTTGATAATTCTTATTATAAATTGTTGTCGAAATTTCAGGAAATTTTCCTTTGTATATATTCATGTTATGTGTCATTGGTAATGTTTATTGTAAGTTTTTTTCTATAATACTATTATTAATATATTTAAAAATCATAACAACATACATATCAAATATGTATAATTAAGATATATTTTTGTTTTACAATATCCTGATTTAATGTTTAATTAATTTTATTTTAATTAAATCTTGCTGAAGGTCATATAAATATAATTCAATGTCTTACATGTAAATATACTCTAACTATACTTTTATTAATACACATTTTATAACAACCAAGAAATGGTATTATCATAGTCTTTTGTTAACTACATATACCCTACTAACATAATTTTCAAAATTTATTAGAAATATTAATAGCTATGTGACAATGTAAGAAAGTGACCATAGAAAGTTCAGAGATAAACAGTTTATTAAGTTGTATTTTCATTAAAATGAAAACATTTAATTACATCATATGTATATCCATTACTAATGGCACAAATATAAAGATGAATTATTGGGTAATTTTTATTTAATATTAATTTGCTACATATAATTTATCATTAGTTTAACAAATAATATAGCAGTAAAATATTGGTTTTAAGATAAATTTTTAATGACTTGATCTCATGTGTAACAATAATTATTTCGTACATTGGAAAAATGAACTTGCACAAGAAATTGAGAAACTTCATAATGATATAAGTTGTGTCCACTTAAGTAAATCTTTCATTTATGTTCTGACTTACAATTGTGTAAAACATAAAAATAAAACAATTTTTTATGATCTATTCCTTTTTTTCTCCATTGCAACTTTTTTGATTTCTTAAAAAACTATATTTTGAAACATTGTTATTTGAAAAATTATCAAAACTTGTCATTTGATTTACATGAAATTGAATTGTTTATTTTCTTCATTTAGTTACAATCAATGAAATGAAATGAAAGACAAATTAACCTTAAATTTTATTCATTTTAAAGTAAAAAGGTTTTGAAATCTATACTTATTTTAAATCATCGTCATCAAATAAATCTTCAAAGTCTGAAACAAATAACATTAAATATATATTTTTTATATAAATATAATTATTTAAAATTTAATAAAAAATAATGTAATAATGTTATTAGAAATAACAAAATACATATGAGTATTTATTTATGAATAAATTAATATAGTCTGATTAGACAAAGTGCCAGTGTTACAACAAAATTATGTCCAACTCAATAAATCATTTCTCGAAATAGGTGGAGAAAACTGCCTGATATCTACACAGTCAACCGGCAGGGATGTTAACATGGAACTCCATATCCAAATCTGATATAAATTTCAAATCATTTGGTAATGGGCAGAGTGAATATACAAGATTTGTTATGACAGGTTTTTGATTTTGCCTGATACTATTACTTATTACAAAACAAGCAATAAGTATAAATAAGTTTTGGTATTAAAAAAAAATAAGCAATAAATGTGAAACTCAATTACAGATTCAAAATGATTTCTTAAAAGTGTTATATCTATAATTAAAACTTATGAAGCACTCCTATATAGTAAAAACTCGATTAAGTGGACAAATAGTTGTCGATAGCCACATACCCCTAATGTGAAGGGCAAATAAATTAATTCGTAATTAAATTCTAATCTACAATCAAATTTTCTTTAAGAAGTAAGGTCCATACCATTAAAAAAATCTGCATGAACAGCTTTTTCATTAGCAGCTAAATCCATGAGTAAGTTTGAAGGGCCACCAGCCTAGAAATATGGTTTTATGTTAATATAAAGTAAATAGTGTATATTGTTAAAAAAGGTTTAAAAATTAATAATAAACGTAAAATTAATTTATAAAGGCGTACTTCTTCCATATCTATATAAGGACCAACACCCTCTGGGAACATTTCATCTGCAGCGACTGTTGGCTTCATGTTTGACTGATTTCACAATTTATCGCTTTGCGAAGATTCTTTATTTATAGAGTTATTGTACTTCTTTACCCGATTTCTAAGTTGTTTTGACTTTTAGAAGTGTTAGCATTTGACAATAAAGACATTTTGAAATTTAATATTACTACAGATAACACTTAAAATTTAAGTGCTAATTCTGTTTGTCAATCTGAAATCGATTACTGAAAAGTTCGATTACCGTAAAATAAAAACTTAAAGTCTAAAAATGGTATTATTATTATATATATTTTTAGACTTAAAGGACCTTATTTATAAACCATATTCAAATTTGAGATCGTTTTTCAGATGCCGTTTTCATTCTAAAATATATATGGGTCATACACAAATCGCGACCTAAATGTGTACGAAAAAAAAAGTGAAATATTTGTTCAAAATCACTCACGGAAAAATATGGGACCAGATCATTATTGGTTTTCGAGAAAGATATTCGATGCATAATTTTTTTGATGACCACAGAACGGACACAGTTCTACAGAAAAGTATAAAGTATTAGTGCTACATGTAATTGATTGGTTTCCTACTTCTAATAATAATCGTATTGGTTAATAACGACCTTGATTACGATATGACATCAATAATATAGAGAGTGTATTCGCGGCTTGGGAGGAGTCAGGTGATGCCTTTGAGGTGTTTTGTGACTTGTCCAAAGCATTTGATTGTGTGCAGCATAAAACTCTTAGGAAGCTACACCACTATGGTATAAGAGGTATTGCTTTGGATCTTCTCACTTCTTATTTAAGTGATAGGATTCAAAAAGTAAATGTCAACGGGAAACTATCACACGGGTCACCTGTAGCATTGGGGGTGCCACAAGGCTCTATTCTGGGTCCGTTTTTGTTCCTTTTGTACATTAATGACTTACCTCAACTTATGAGAGATATCTGTGAAATAGTGTTGTTTGCACATCTTTAGTTTTTAAGGTTAATAGACGGCAATTGGAAATTGACGATGTAAACAATGCTCTTTCTAGGATATTACACTGGTTTAGTGCCAATAACTTGCTTTTAAATAGTAGTAAAACTAAATGTATCAGGTTCTTTACTAAGAATGTGCAACAAGCAGAAACCAGGGTTTTGATGAACAATGAGGAACTTAAAGTAGTTAATGAAACTGTTTTCTTAGGTATAACATTAGATGCTAAGTTACAATGGGGTCCGCATATAGAAACTTTATCTGGTAGACTTAGTTCGGCAGCGTATGCTGTCCGTAAGATTCGTCAACTGACCGATGTTGACACCGCGCGTTTAGTATACTTCAGCTATTTTCATAGCATTATGTCTTACGGCCTATTACTTTGGGGCAGGACATAGATACCATTTTTGTGCTCCAAAAACGGGCTGTCCGAGCAGTCTATAAAATGGGTCCACGGGAGTCACTAAGGAATAAATTCAAAGTCTTTAACATCCTCACAATACACTCCCAATATATTTACGACAACTTAGTATATGTGCATAAAAATATTAATAAATTTAATAAAAACAGTGACCTCCATCAACATAATTTAAGAAATAAAAATAAGCTTGCTGTGCCCTTCTCTAGGCTCCATAAAGTGTCTCACTCACTCACTCTTATTTGTTTGTTCATAATAGTTTCAGTTATTTTCTGCATAACTCAACGGAACTAAACTTAAAATCTTTGTTTAAACAATGAATAAATTTATAAATAATGTTAACGTAACGATAATGATACTGTAACAAATACTAGCCTCTTAAAACAATAAGAAAGATTCCTAATCAAACTAAACAATATCTATTCATTAATGAATGGCCAACAATTATATCGAAAAAAATTGATAAAATTAAGTTTTCTTCGTCATTTTCAAAAAAATCTTTGTGTCTTAATAAGATCTTTAAGTAAGGGATCATGTCTCAAATTTGTAGAAATAGAACAGATAGATGTTGTCTTAAGTTGTAGCGACTGATAATCAACGAGTAGTAAAGAAAGACCCATGTGTGTAAATAAATATGTATTTTTAATCCACCAAAATGGATTGGTTGAACTTTTGATCCATATTTACAACAGTAATTTTCAGAGAATAATAATAATAATAAAGCCTCAGGGCAGCTTGTGCCGAGCTGTTGGGGAGTGGCTACCCCACGGACCTGAGTTCTCCGGAGAGGAATTGTAAACTATCCCCCGCCTCTGTCTTTCCTTTATTGGCCGGCAGAGTAGAGCGCAAGAGCTATGTGCTCGAAAAGGTGGAAGTGCTCAAACGTAATGCGTAATAACGGGGAATCCCGCTCACGAGCTCCTCGTGATGGTGAGCTCTGCTGCTGCTTCTCTCTACCCCCTTAGCCAACCACCCCGATGTTGCGCCCGAGGCATTACGCCGCTTTGTGGGGGCCCATCTAGTGGGAGGCGAGTCGCCGTCCACTAACCATTCAATTTGAGACTATTATAAAGGCGGACGTCCGGTAGTCTCATCCAATAGCCAGTCCATCCAAAAGTCCTATTCCATAGTCCTAGTTTAGATTTCCATAGTTCCTACGCATTAACCGGCTACCATCTCTGGATGGATGCGATGCGATGGATCCCGGCTGATGCGTCACAGTCAAACATTTGTATATTCTCTTAAGGACCTCTACGTGTTGGACCTGTGTCCCCACGCAAGTCTTCCAAAGCACCGGGTTCTTTTGAACCCGTGAATCTTAAAAGAGAAACATAATAATAATATTTATTAAATTAATATTTTATACATAACAATAGCAACTTTAATCGGTAATAACTGCAGAAGTATTAACTGTGTCGCAGTTATTAGCTCCCGCCTCGCAGCCGGTGAAGGTAATATGTAAATCATCTGCTGGTGATGATGATCAATTTCGATCAATGTTTTGTTTTATAGATATAATGGCACATTATTAGTTAATAATAGTCAAATATTCAAAAGTTCAAAATAGTTCAAATAGTCTCACGTCTTCGTTTTTTCTTCTCTTCATTGCTTTAGTGTACCCCAGATCTATTTGAATAGGGCAATGTGGCTTGAACAATGTAAAAAAGCTAGCTAAGCTAAGATTTCGTTATTTAAGGTAATAACTTAAACCACTTGACACTTGTAAAATGCTATATGTTTAGTATAATCTGAAACATTAGTCTACATTTAATTTTACAAGACATATACGATATATTGATTTTATTTTGGTCATTATAAAATAGCAAAAAAGCTGTTAGTTTAGTTTTACAAGCGCAAGCGTAAACAAATAAACAAAAAAATGATTTTGACATTACAACATATATTTTTATTATTAATAGTATTTTATGTGGACATACATCTTTCCTGTGCACACCTAGAGTAACAGAAAATACGTCAACAGAAAAGATTTTCCAATCGAAAATCAGCAATGGTCTTTAGTTTTCAAGGATAGAGAAATGGCAAGTGAGATTTCAAAAATACCCCTTTAAAGCCATTGTGTCAATATAATTACAAATATAAGTAGCACATACTTACCAAAATACACTAAAAATAGGAAAGATGCATTGATCTTTTACAAAATGAATAAAATACACGTTTCTTTTTATTGGAATATAAAAATACACATCCGTCTTGCGTAATGGGTGTAAGCAAATTATAGCTGTCTAATATTACCAAATTAAAAGATATTACATTTAAGGTAACTTTAGTAGAAATTTTTTAAATGCAGATTTTTCGGATCACAGAAAAGAGTCAGATACGTGTAACAGCTAGTTTATTAGAAATTATAGTAAAAAGGCTGAAGCACATTTTGGAAATTATCTTTAAAAAATCAACTCAAGTATATTCTACGCTGAAAATATGTATGATTTCGTTGACTCGGGCGTAATAACTTAAACTACAAATTTTTGAAACTATGAACTACGAATCTGAACAGCCCACAGAAGGGGACAAATGATGGAATTTGAATTTTTTTCTTTACATTTTTTTTTAATTTTTATGTGTAGACTATCCACTTATCATAAGGGGGTAGGCATAGTTAAATTTAGAATGAAAAATCGTTCTATTTTCTTTTATTTGTTACAGCTATTGTAATATAACACTCATATGAGTATGACCCATATCTATAATTGAAGTAGAATTGTTTTGTGTCTATTTACCCCGCTTGACGGGAGTAACAATTCGTATTTCTATCGTTTGTTGCCTAAACAAGTAACCTTAATGTAATTCCTTTTGATTTCATTTTTCCAAGAAATTCTAAAGATAAATTAAGGACTTCAGAACAAGAGATTGATTTCACGGCTTTTCGGCGTACTAGTGTAAACGCCTATAAATGGTCATTTCTGAGTTCTGTAAGTATTCTGTGCTCCTGTCAATGCCACTATTTTTGACATCAATTTTTTGACTTAATGTACCAAGTACAAACACAATGTGAATGTGATTTAATTATTATAACTTTAAACTGAAAAGTAATCGACTAATACTTAAATGTACTAATAATATTGAAGTTCAAATAACATGTTGTTATTCCAATAAATGCAATATTTGTATATTATTAAAAATTCCTTTGAATAAGCTTAAATTTCCAGTAAATATGTTATCCTATGAAGATAAGATTATACTTGCACCTATGGTGCGAATTGGTACATTACCAATGCGATTACTAGCTCTTCGATACGGTGCTGATATTGTGTATTCTGAAGAATTAATTGATTGGAAGTTTTTGCGGTCTAAACGGAGGTACAATGGTATAGTATATTCATATTTAAAGTGTTACTCCATATTATTTTACAAAGATAATATATTATAAAGCTGGTCAAATTTCACAAAAACATAAATTGTAAGCATATATCATTTTTATATGAAAATAGTGGTTTGAATAATAGTCATTATAATATAATAATAATAATAATAAATCTTTATTTCCACAAAAGAAAGTAACAACGTAAACAACAAAGCGTTACATGAGAGAGGCTTGTACAAGTTACACAGTATAAAATGGTTCCCTACCCCCTAAGCTAGGAACAAACCTGTATTTTAGGGGGAAGAAAAAACCATTATAAATTTATATTACAATTTACAAAACAAATACTACAGCTACTTTTATTTTATAAGATATGAGTTTTAATCATAAATATATACTAAATATATTTTAAATTATTCAATTCTATAAATTTAAAAATAACATTTTCAAACATGTGATAATTACATTCATTACATAAGTAGTGTTTTTTTAGATATTCTCAATACTGTAGATTTTGTTGACCAAACTGATGGAACTATTGTTTTTCGAACTTGTGCTGAGGAGAGAAATAAAGTAGTTTTACAAATTGGTACTTGCTCACCAGAAAGAGCTCTAAAAGTGGCTAAACTAGTGTAAGTATAATGTATATGTTAATATCCAATAAATACAATATGTTAGAAAAAATCATACTTTTTAATGCTTTTATAGAGAAAGTGATGTAGCTGCAATTGATATAAATATGGGTTGTCCTAAAGAATTTTCTGTGAAAGGTGGAATGGGAGTTGCTCTATTGGAGGATACAGACAAAGCTTGTTGTATATTGAAAAACTTAGTTGATAATATATCAATACCAGTGTCTTGCAAGATTAGAATATTTGAAACACCTGAAAAAACCTATGATGTTGTTAAAAAATTAGTCAACACTGGAATAAAGGCAATAGCTATTCATGGGAGAACTCGTAATGAACGACCACAGCATGCAGTTCATACAGATATTGTACATTATATCGCAGATAAGATATCAATTCCAGTTATAGCAAAGTGAGTAATTGTTTTTGTAGCTTGTGTAAATTAATATTTTATATTTGAACTTTCTTCCTCTCAAATGCGATCAGCCACTCAAAATGCAATGCCTCAGGTATTTGTTGGAAATTGGGTAACGGAGTCTCATAACACCAGATTCCCTCTGCCTACCCTGCTATATGTGGCTTACAGCATAATACAAGAAAAATATTAAATAATTTATATTTTAAACTTTTTAGTGGTGGTTCAAGAGAAATTGAAAAATATGAAGATATTTTAAAATTCAAAGAAATTACAGGTTGCTCAAGTGTAATGATTGCCAGATCAGCAGAATGGAATTGTTCAATTTTTCGAAAAGAAGGTGTGTTACCCATGGATACTGTTATAAAAGAATATCTAAAACTGGCAATTGAATATGATAATTCACCATCAAATACCAAATATTGTATCCAAAATATATTAAGAGAATTACAAGATACTCCAAGAGGAAGAATGTTTTTGGACTGTCAGACATTGGAGCAAATATGGTATTTTTTTTTCTCATATTGTATGTGATATATCTCATATTGTACTTAAATAACTAAAATGGCTTCTTTACTTCTTTTTAATGTTTTTGCTTGCTTTCTGCAATATATATTAAATGTTGAAGCTATTGGTGCAGTGCGATAGTGATTGACTATTAATACAGGGTTTTGGATTCTTCAATTGTCATATATTTTGATATAAAACTGCAGCCTCACACACAGCTAGATGTAATCTGGTGTCAATGTGAAGGTTTTCTGCTTTCCACTGAAATCCAAGACATGCCTGCTGAATGATGGAATTCCATGTTTAGTTTAGTTTAGTTTATACTTTATTGCACACAAATAAAGGAAAAAGAATACAACAAATAGAACTGAAAAGACATAAAAAAAACAAGTATGCAAAGGCGGCCTTATTGCTTCAAGCAATCTCTTACAGGCAACCTTTGATAACAGCAAAGGACTTAAAATAAAAAAAAGAGAAGGGTGGAAAAACGTTATGTGCAAACTAAAAAATAATACTAATACTAAGTAAACACATAAAATACTTATGATATATACAAAAACACATAAAATGTATGTTGTGTGTGTTTTTCTTGTCTCACCAGAGCAAAACAAAAATATTTACAAATATTATTAATATTTTAAAGTACACACTTAAAATAATAATATTTATTTATGAAATAAAAATTTTAACATAGTGATATTTGAACCTGAATTCACGTCAATACATTCATTTATTCATTATATTTCTATTCTAACCCATAAAGTATGTGTCTGTACACATACTTTTGACACAAGATTTTGGAATAACAATGTAACTTATTTTCTTTTTAGTGCAATTTGGGACTTAAAAAAATACTGTCAAGAGAAACAAAGAGAATATCAAAAAAAAGGCATACAAGGAAGGTGGCAAGTAACCCCTGATGATTTAGAACCCCCAAATAAAAAAGCAAGAATGGGGGATATTAATTTGGAAAATGTTATTCAAATGAAGGTATACACAGGTACTCACAGTACTCAGCAAATTGTGGCCACCCAAAATTAGGTTTTCAGAATATATGCAAAATGAAATGTGTAATATGTGCAAAAGTCTACTTGGAAAGAAAATAATGAAAAGTAACAAAAATCCTGAAATTAAATTTACACAGCAATTAACAGCTAACTTAAAGAGGGTCACAATTTGTTGACCATACTGTGGTTTGGGCAAACATTTTACTTTAGTTTCAGTTTTGTTCTTAGTTATTACTTACTCTTCAATATTTTTCTAAGTAAATGAATAACACATGGGATTATTATGGTTCACTTTCTTTACATATTAATAACTAGAGCAGTCATGTTCAAGGGCACAAGTATGCAACTGTAAATATGACAGAGTGTGGGTTTGATTTCCATTTCTTCTATCTGGTGTTGAGGCAAAGCATGATGTTGAGTTCTGACACTCATCATGCAATGCATCCTAAATTTTGCAGATAAAAGGCTGCGGAGTCTCTTAGCATTAGGCTCCTTCTGCCTATCCTGCTACATGGGAGATGAAGCTAAAAACAATAATAATAACTTATGATACTTGTTTATATTTCAGGTCTGCTTTATTAGAGCCAATTATAACGATATTAATTTACCAAAAGCACAACTTCATGCTTGGGCTGGGAAAAAAGGTGTTCCACTGCCTACCTATGAAACTCATCAAATTGAAAAATTGTTTTGTTCTATACTTACATTTAATGGTAAAAAATATACATCAACATTTTGGGAGAAGAATAAAAAATTTGCTGAACAAAGTGCTGCATTAGTTGCTTTATTTCATTTGGAATTGTTGACAGAAGAAGATTTAGTAAAATTTGGTAGCATAATCAAATAATTTTTTATATTTTTTGACAGTAATAAAGTTCTATCAAATCAGTGTTAACAAAAAGTGATGTTTGTTTTATTTTCCTTTTCCATATTGTCATATCAAGTTAATTCTTAATAAGACATAAATGCATAAATTTAAGAATAAATGTCACATATTCTTTATATTTACAATTCAATTGTGTTTAGCGTTGCTGTTTCTTCATGTTTTCAATATTTTGGACTAGTTCCTTGTTTAAATCATCTAATTTTGTATTTAAAACATTTTGTTGGTTAATATCTTGTTTCAATTTGTTGATGTTGCAGTAGCATTTATATACATCCTGCAAAAGATCTTCCATTTTTATAATTTTTAGTTCTTCATTCGATTGTAGTAAACTAGAGTCGGATATATCGTCTAGCACATTCTGGGAAGTTGGTAAATTCGGAATTATATATTTATTACAGTCCATAATTAAATTTTATTTTACCCAAACAAAACAATATTTTAATGGTAAAGACAGTAAAACAGAAAACTTTAAAGCAGTGACATTGGTAGCCTGACACCTGACAGGTACACAACTAGTGTTGCCGATCGATAGTCGACTATCGATATTCTCTCGATAGTTGTCCGATAGTAGGACTATCGATATTTTAATCGATACTTCGATAGTATCGACACTATCGATAGCTCAAAAGAGTACAATACTATCTCCCAGTCAGAAAGATATCGATACTACCGATAGTATTGATACTATTGAATTTCTAGGAAACGATAGTATCGACGATATCAATACTATCGCATATCGCGTAGCATGCAATCGATAGTCCAAAACAATCGATAGTATCGATATTATCGATACTATCGATACTATTGTTTCCTAGACATTCAATAGTATCGATACTATCGATTGTATTGATGCTTTTCTGATTAGGAGATACAATACTATCGATAGTATAGCACTTCGCCGATAGTATTGTATTCTTCTAAAGTATCGATAGTTTCGAAAATATCGATACTATCGATTGTCTTATCGATCGCATAGGCTTTTTTAGGTTAAAACTATCGATTGTTTCGCAATCGACTAACGCAACACACAACTTTGCTTAGCTTTACAGTATATAGAATATACTCTGTGGTCTGCACATTGCAGTTATTTTACTAATGTCAAACATCTAAATAGTGATGTCCTTATCCTAACTAACAGTAAAGAGCTAAGCTCAACTCGAGCTCGATGACAACTTCAGTTGACGAGTTGATTTACCAATGCTAAATAAGTAGGTTGTGTCGCCACTCGCCATCCTAAATAAAATCAGGTTTTTATATGGCCTGCTTAAATGCTTGTGTAGGTTTGCCGAGCTTCTACAAACACCGACGTGTAAACTTGCCGTTTGTTGTGTCAAATTTAATTTTAATATTTCTTATTCAATGTTGCTGTTTTTAACTGATATTTTATTATACTTAATTGCAGGTTTTTTTTTACTTTTAACTAAAACGACTAAGTACTATATAAAATGAAATATTTTTTAATGTAATAGTCTCGTTACAAATATTTTTTTCTATAAATAATGTAAATATAGCATTAAGTTTATATTTTCTGTCTAAGCTTATTAAATATATCTTCAAATATTAATTTAAGACTTCAAGGTACAGTGCCATCTATTAACTACTTCTGCAATATAATACAAGCAACTGACAATTCATAATGCCGTTGGTACTTAGATGGCGCTTTAACACTTAACGGCCCATTGGCCATAGTCATTAAAATTTGAAATCTTAATAAGCTTATTATAATAAATACTATAGGTTATATGCACTAAAAACATTTATATATTACATAACTAATTATTCTTTGATTACTTTACAGTAGTTAGTGCTAAGTAGTATTTAAAACATAGTTTAGCAAACATAAAAGTTATTTCTTTTATTTTCTTACCTCTTCTCTACTCTTCTCTTCTTTTTTTTACTTTCTTTTATTATTTTAGAGGTCTTTAGAAAGTTCATAACTTTTTATCTACGTAACTATTGTTTTACTTCTTTGTAAATTGTGCATAAAATAATTAATTATATTATGAAAACTTACTACTTAATATCTTCTATATAGACTATCTCTCAGATAAATTGCAAGAAGAGTTTCAATTTTATACTTTGAATTTATTTTAATTGAAAATAATATTAGCGGACTCTTGGTTCCTAAATAAAGAAAAAAATAGAATATGTACCTTCGTGTAATAAACAAGAATATATAGCATGAGTCTGGTGTATTCCTATAGCAGAGTTATTTAGGTAGATAGTTTGCGGTTTCCTGTTGTAACCGCGACCGTATCCTTCGCTGCACGAGTTGGTGTTCAATTTTTCAATGAAGAAAGATTTTTTTTAAGTCAAATTTTGAGAAGACACCAGCATTACTTTTTATTTAGACCTTAGGCTAATATATATTTGTTATTTTTTGCTCTGTACCTATAATTTTTTAGATTAAGACCTATTTAAGTACCTATAACATATAAATTATTTATGTTTCTCGAACTATTAGGTTTTAGATTCTGAAGATTTATATACCTACAAATACATAATTATATAGAAAATATTATACTGCAGAACCATAGACAAACTATATACAAACTATGCAGTTTAGTTTAGTTCCTTAATAGATGCAAACTAGCAACCACAATGTGTGTGGTCCCAGCTTCTTACGCCTGTCGGCTGATCTGACAGGCGTCAAATTACAATCTGATCAAATTAATATCTTTCTTATTATAAAATCAAAATGTCTCAGTCATATCAAATTTTATAAGTAAGTACATAAATAAAAAAATATTTTATAGTATAGTGGGAATAAACCTCGGGATTTTGATATCTATGTTATTTTATATACCTATATATTTTTATTTTGTATTATAAATCAACAAGAGAAATTACCTACACCTTTAATACAACTCCATTAGAACCGACTAATGAATCTTCTGAAATATTAAATCATCAGTTCAAGTAATCTATTTCTATTTGTCAAAAAATTGTTTGATTTTATTGTTGTACCTCAAAAGAAAACAACAGAACATAAGAAGCGTTTATGCATCGATGAAATGCGGAAATATTTCATGTCAAATTCGCGGTCTACTCGATACTTATAGTGCTGCTTTCAGTGAACCTGAAACCTATAATTATGAAATTTGGCAAGAAATGGGAACTTATAATACATACAAAGTGAGAAAGTCAGCACTTATAATCCTTAAACCTTATTACTTATATTAGAATTTAATTTTGTACATCTACAAACTTGAGTGTCTACTTTTAAAATAACTACATGTAACTTTTTTGTAAGTACTTACAAAAAAGTCCAGGCCAGCTTTTATTAGATCAACATTAAATGGAGACTATAGTCTCTTTCAACACTATTTTGGTAGCATTAGGTATACCTACCTAGAAAAAAATCTAAAATAGTGTTGATTCTATTTTTTTGCCAACTACTTTAGTACGTACGTATTTACAAAGATGCTTCATCTCTTGTTTTTAAAATATATAAAATACAGTATTTTTATACTAAATACACCTTTACTGTTAATGAGTTTTATGATTTATAGTCTGTTTTATTTTGAAAATACACATTTGTAAGAACCACAAGATTGCGAAGTTTCTCTCGAAGTCATTGACAAAACCACAAGTCTCTCATCGTCGTACCCGCATATAAATGAAAACGGTACACTAGTAATAAAAAAGAGTAGATATAAAGCAGTAGGTAGGTGCATTATATTATTTTAGTTTTAAGCGTGTTCCCCACTTTGTGAGGAATTATTAAGTCGTCTGTAGGTATATACCTACATATATATATACCTATAGACGACTTAAAAATTAAAGAATACCATATTTATGGCAATTTATCAGAAATAAACATAATATGTCAATATTATATGTTGCACTTTTCGGATTTTCTCTTTCATTTATATTGTAAGTTTTTAACTGTAGGTCCACAAGAAGTACCCTATAGGTATTGATAATGAGCCGAATTTCATACAAAATGCAGCAAAAACGATGCCTAATTGCTCTATTTAGCTTCTTAGTCAAAGCTCCATTGACTTAAAAGGTTGATTTCTTTCTGTTCTCTAAGAGACCATTGACCTGTATATTTGTTATTTAGTTTCAGCTTGATAACTTTACGCGCTCTAGAGATAAAGGATCTTGACAGATAGTCAGGGCCATAAAGTGATCCTATAAACGAAGAACCCCAATTACTTACCTAACCTAGACTGCGCATAATCATAAATTTAGACTCGTAATTCGTCATCTACGTAATTCATTATTTTCTAATTCGGAATTTTGTAAATTTCAATTTGCGTACCACTAAAAATGGCGTGAACGATTAGCAAACAAAAAGAACAATTATTATCAATTAAGCAAACACAACTAATCTATAGTTCGTGCTATTTACTTAAGTGTAGGTTAATACTTAAAAACCAAATCTGTACCTATGGTCAGTTAGTACAGAAGTAGGTACTTGTAAGTTATAGATTTAAATTAAGAATATAAATAAAAACAATGCCTTTAAAACAAAAAACATCGTTCGGCACTCATGCGCACGGTCAACAAAGTATTCAAATAAATTTGAAGTCCTTTATATAAATAATTGACAACGGGTCGTCACGATGTGTCACACTGTTTTGTGTTGCATATTCAAATGACAAGCAATGCGACACCCGTAAGCGCGACGTGAAAAGCATATTTTTGGCAATTCAATGAGGGCCTCTCGAAAATAATGGATAGCATCTCATTGCAAATGGGGTTGTCAAATTATATTTAAATGTTGAATGGTATTGCATATTACGAAATTGAAATAATTTAAAAATGGTACTCGAGGAAAAAACGTTATTAACGCTGCCCTCATCTTTCTTTTCCTTTTTTAAAAAAGTGTAAGTCGGCATTACTTTAGAAAAAATAGACTCCATGAACCAGACAATTGTTCTTTGAATAAATATTTGGGTAAAATAATGAATAACAAGTTTAAAAATGTCTGGGATTTTTTTGTTTAAAAAGGTGTTAACACTACAAATATAATAATATAGATAATTTTCTAACCATCAAAGACAATCTTTATATCGAGGAGCGTGCCTCTCCATAATCAATCTGTATATCTCACAAATAAATTGAGAGCTTTGTATAGAAAAACAAAAGGGGGTTTAAGTTATTAGGCCGAGAAAAGGGCACGCGTGCCGACGCGCGGGTGGCTGCCTCGTGTCGTGCCATGATGGTTAATAAATTATTTCTGGAGACAGAAGACATCTAAGATATTTTTTCCTTAAAATCAATAAATCTATCTTTGGATGTTGTTTTAGGCCCTTCAAGCTGCTATTTAATTATTCATAAATATTTCACAAGTCAAACGTTTAAAATTTTACTGAAATATGTACATATACACATATAGGAAATGTTATATACGAGAACAATTTGCTGGTAAATGATAATAAGCTCCTTATAAACATAAATATAATTAAAAGATATACTTTTCATTATTAAAAATAATAAAAACGGTTGTCTAATTTCTCGCGCGTTCCGAATTATCTTGTCACGTTTAACAATCTCTATTTAAAAGTGGAATGATATATTTGTGAAGACGAAAGGAAACAACTGTTCCAGTTGTCCGTTAAATTTACGAGCGCTCTCGAACACGGCAAATACATTTGTTAATAGGCACATTAGCTTTAAACGCGCCTGCGCCCGCTCCGACGCTTAATTGTCGACATATTGTGACGTTATTGTCATGTTTCAAGTTTATTTGCAGTCACTTAGCCGAAATCGTTCTATTAAGTATCTAATTGATTTTTAACGACAAATTTATTGTAATATTCATAGATTTTTAAGTAATATTTATTATACAAGTATAATATTTAAAGTATGTTATTAAAATTTCAAAATTACAATTAACAAATTATCTAATTAGGTGCCTACCTAACTTTTCAGTTGATTAGCGGTGAGTTGCAAATTTACTTGAATTTTAATTTTTTTTTTCAATTTTATATTTGTTTTACAATAGTTAATTCCATTAATAATTTATCGCTGACGTTTTCATATAGGCACTTATAATTAAGATTTTCACGTTGTAGATTTATTGATTTGTATTTGTAGTATTGGTTGTATTATTGATTCCCTTTAGTAACTTTTTTCAATTTAAGATTATTTTAATAAATTAAATCCATCCATCCGTGCATCCTAATGGACCAAAATGCAGTACAACATAATTTATAATATCCAAGGAAAATATCTAATAATTATTTATATCTAACTTTCTGTTCTTACGACGGTTTTTATAAATATTCAATGCTAATATCATGACTAAGGTGGGTAATTCACGGTAAACCCATGTCCTTAACCTCGGCATATCGCATTGTCTTTAGGAACAATGCTAACTATTGGCAATAATTCGGTCAGTAGGTAGTATATTAATTTGATAGCAAACTAAATCAAAATAAAGTATCAACATTAGACAGTTCCCTTTTGATTTTACTGTTATATAACGTGAACAGCGTCCTACAGCGTAAAAGGTAAAAAACAAATGTAAGATAAATGAAAAATGGTAATTACAAAAAAAGGTTAGGGAATGACAAAATATTAGAAATACCACATAAATAGATGGAGTTGAGCAACGTAGAGCTTTATCTGAAAAGTATAATACCTTAATATATAAAACTTAATAAATAAAAAGTAATTTGAATATGGAAAATTAATTTGAAAAATATGTCTATTAACATATTTTATTCCGTAAAAATTTCATATCATGAATAATATAATATCATAATTTTTAGTAGGTCCATCTAAAGTATATAGGTACAATGTTAAAAAATACAAACGTAAGTTTGCGGGCGTATGCACTAATTTTGTAGGTATAAAATAAATACAAATATAAGATATAGGTACCTATAAAATTCCAATGGTCTTGAAAGAGAAATAGATAGACAAAAAAGTGATTCCTTTGCAACAATAACTGTAATGTTCTTAATGCATATTCCTTTGCGTTGGTTGTACAAATTTCGACAATACTACCAAAATTCCTTTAATTTAACAATTTTCATATTTTACGTTACGCAAAACGGCATTATAACGAGCCGCGCATGGAAAGTCGAAACAAACACCAGTCTGGAAGCAATTAGCATGATGGCAACGTATTGTTTCGCATTGTTTTAGCATTGTTTTGCATGCGTCGCTAACGAGCATCAAGTGGCGCGTGCGCTGTGGGCCGCCGCCTCCTCCGCGCGTCCCTTTGTTTTATACCTCTTTTGTAATGTCACTCCATATTACCTACGTTGACTAATATTTGTTTTACCCTCTCCCAATTTAATTAGTAAAGTATTTGTTAATTTTCTAAAAAACAATAAATAAATATTTATTCTAAAAGAAAATTTCTTAATATGTATTTAGTAGATATTGAATCGATACTAAAAATCTAAAACGAATGTAGGCAAGATGTGAGCAAGGTTGATAAGTTTTAATTCATAGGAATACTTTAGTAAACTTTTAAATCAGTATTCATTTATAAAGAAACACAGCTCGTTAAAATAAAGAAACGGTTAAATGCGGATTGGACTTGCGTGCCTAGTTCCGTATCAATTTTTAAATTGTATGCTAACAGGATAATTTAAGTACTTACCTACTGCAAGTACTCACTTTTTGCCAAATTTCATAGCTGTAGAACCAAGGGTATATATAGGTCTTGATTACGCGGTGAATTTCATACAAACTGACGTAAACAGGATGCATAAACGCTCGTAGGTATCTGTTGATTTCGTTGACTTAGAAGCTTGATTTTTTCTGTTCTTCAAGGTACTATAGGCTAGAATACTTGATTTTAAGAGATCTCGACATAAA
This sequence comes from Heliconius numata, assembly GCA_016802625.1. Classification (NCBI taxonomy): domain Eukaryota; kingdom Metazoa; phylum Arthropoda; class Insecta; order Lepidoptera; family Nymphalidae; genus Heliconius; species Heliconius numata. The sequence continues at coordinate 2,771,366 of JAEBDU010000009.1, forward strand.
TGATATTGAGAGACCGACGATAGATTGAGCATATAATGGTTCCGTTTTTACATTTTGAGCTACGGAATCCTAAAAATGGCAAGTACTTTTGCCTCGTTATGTACAAATACTTCGTTTTCCTTTATTCTGGATTCTATGATTAGTAACAAATAATACCTACTTAAATTCTTGGAATGTTGCCATTCAGTTGTGTCATAAAATTATAGGAAATTAACATAGCCATATAAGTTTTTTTAGCTTCAAGCTTTATTCTGCACATAGAGGGAGACTGAAAGCGTAGTGTTAAGACACATTCGTTCCACACTTATAAGTTCTTTCCAAATATATTGAAAGTAGGTAGAAAAATTGGACTATAGGTCTTAAATTAGAGTTGAAACTTTCGGTAATAGTTACTATTATTATCGTCCAGAAGACGTCAGAATGTCTGGTTTGTTCAAAGTCGGCGCTCGCAAAGACGATTCAGATCAAGATAACAATAACTTTCATTGAGCCCTCAGTTCTACAATAAGACGCATTAGCTGGACAAGAATTGCGACGGTCATTGAAAATCATTGAGTATGTAGACCACCAACGTAGGCGGAGATGTTTCTATGCAAACGGATAAGCTGAATTTGTATTGTACTTGTTTTATTTATATTTCTATAATATTTAACATTATACATGATATACTTATTTACACTTTCTGAAAACTGCTTTTTCGTCCGAATAAAAATTTGTAAATAGTGTTTCCGCGTACATTGACATATTTCTTTTTTTTATTCTAAATAAAAGTGAAATGACGTCACTAATGCACGATTTAACAAACATATACAAATTACTTTTAAAAACAAGTTATTGTCAACTATAATGACGATCGATTACGAATCTAAATTAATTATGATTTCCATCATAAATATATTCATAATTGCTACAATTTGCGTTTCAAAATAAGTGAACACGTATATAATACTAAATAAAATCTGTAGGTAGCGATAGTTGCATTGTCAAGGATCCATTCATCTTGTTTGCTATTCAATATCAATCAATACTCATCTGAAGATCTCTTGTTCACGCATACTTTAACAAACAACAAACAATGTTGCAACTCGTACATCGCACCTAGCTACTGACAGTCGACGTTATTTATAAAATTTACCCGAAAATAAACTCTATGTCGTAATTCGTAGAGCCTAATATGGCAAGTGGCTCCTTTAAGAATAATGGAGGCGGCGTATAATAACACAAGGCAGAATTTATTCTTACCTAATCTATTGTATAATTTCAAGTTTTTGTACAATTTTATTGAATTGTCGGATTTTCTATCAGAAAATAAAAAAAAAATGCCTTAGAATACTACATTCAGGTTTTTTTTCAAAAATCAGAATATACTTTTATTTATTGTGTATTGTATAATAAATAAGAAATTAAGCAAATTATGGTGTTTACAATTTGAAATAGCTTATTAATTTACAAGTGTTACAATATTTTTATTTAAAAATTGACTGCTACTTTGCAGTCGAGTCAGTAAAGCAATTGTGTGGGTAGTTGTAAAAGTGGAGCTTATATCTCACTTTGCACCAAACAATTTACACTAAATATACTTATATGGGTTTTATTATAATTTTATAAAGATGTACTTGTCTAGGATGTGCGAAGAGGAAAGTAAATAAGGTATTGACTGTGATCGATAATGGCTTACAGACCTCGCAGTTCTCGCCCGATACAATGAGTGTAGAAATAAGAAAGGCCATTTTGCTTTACTGACGCTCATATTATAATACTAATATTATTAAAAGTATAATAATAAATATATTTTTAAAGTTTCATTGCTTATATTTATAAGAAATTAAATATAAATATATAATGCAAAACAATTCTAAAACAAATTTAATATAAATAATATTTTTTTTTATGTTAAAAACAAAATGCATGCTCGTTTAGAGAACAATGATATTTGTAATAATAAGCGGCTGCCAGCTTACGTCCCATTATAGAGGCCAAAATAATATGAAACGTGATAAACCTGAACACGATCCTGCAAAGCAATCAAACTCCAGCCGGTCACGTCCGAGGCGAGCAGCGAAGCTTCTGTTATTTACCAGATCAACCTAAATTACCCATAATGGTAAATGTCAAATGCGACGCAATATAATAATACAAGTAGATGGGTAGGTACCTACTACTGCAGTAGATATAAAACAATTTAATCAAATTAAATCAGCTCCGAGCTTTACACACCAGGTGTTAAGACTTCGTTCCCCACTTTTCGCCGAATTCTGGAGGTATTGCGTGCTGAGTAGCGGAGCTCAACGCCGCACTTGTCCTCAACACCAGAGCGAAGAAATGGAAATATAAATTTTAAATAAATATTTTATTTCCTCGAATGGGGATCGAACCCATAACCAGGCGCGTTTACAGTCATACTTTGTGCCTCTGCGCCACGACTGGCCTCTGTAGTAAATATAATTAATATAATAATTATAATATCGTTTTGCCCGGATATAAACGTTCACCGAATGTTAAAATGAGCGTCATATGTTTAAATTTTAATGAACGATGTAACAGTCATTAAAGATCGCTTAGCCCGCCGCCCGTCGCTCGCTGTCTTCGCCCGACGCCCACTCCGCAGCCCGCGCCGGTCCTACCACTATATCATCGCATCGGTCACGCGCGCCTCGCTTCAATTTTAGCCCTCTATAAAATAGCGCAACGACAGGAAGGGTTGGATTTTAATTACGATATTTTTCTATTATTTCCTCTGCTGTCTTAGTTCCAGGGCAAGGGTCGTGAGATGTAATAAATTCTGCTTTTTTATGAGGTCACGGTTTACCCTCTTGATAACATTTATCGCACATCTGGTAAAATGAGAAAAAATAAGTATATTAATTTATGTTGCATGATCCTTGCATTTATCGTAAAGAGAATGAATTGCCCTGTTTTTTTAACAACGTACGTACTAAATAGTACCTATCTGCTTACCAAAAACATCAGTTATTGAAAATTAAAATATATTGAATTTTGTTCTCCTAATTTAATTATAACTACAAAATTTAATTTTTGATTGTTTTAAATATACCTTTTTAGAAGCATTATGTCCTTACCTTTAGCTTTTCTTTTTAGCCTTAGCCGTCTTTTTTACTTTTATCAGTTCCAAGTGTCAATATCAAAAATGTAACGTCAACAGTCAGTTAAATCAGTATAGATGCATCGACCTGTAAATTATTATAAAAGGTACTGTCATATAAATGATAGATTGAATAGATTTTTCGCTGGTACGAGGAACACGAGTACATGTCATGTGAGAACTTGTCACAGCGATCTGTTCCGCCATGCACGAAATGAAGAGCCCCGCTTTACATTTTCAACCGATTGCACTTGAAAAGCGTGAGTCTGGATAATTTTATTGATCACCTTACATGCATGTCGATCATATAAAAAGTGAAATAGAGATATAGGTGACATTTCTTTATTAAAATATTTTATTATAAAAATTGTTTTGTTGTTAGCATCTCTGTCAGTTTTATTAGTAACTATATAATTTCTATATGAGGTTAGTAGTTAAGAGAGTATAATATAAGTGACAGTAATTTTCAATATTGAAATTAACATTTTAATAATAAATTAACACATTTCCTTATATTTTTATTAAGTAACAAAATATATATTTTTAAATTAAACATAATACAAATTTATATTGTTCCCCGTTTTGTATCGCCGTCATACGATATGCAAACAGACCTTGTATAGGCCGAAAGGATTGTGCCGTCGTCAGCGCGTATGAATAATTATATTCATTTGTAACTAGAATGAATTTGTGTACTTAAGTGATTAAAGTTATTTGAATACGGATTTATTGCAAGAGGTGTACGAGCGCGAGTGGGAGCGCAATACGCAAATACAGATGTTCACACTTAGGGAAGAGGAATTATGCATATCGATCGCAGTAATCCTTAATGTATGACTAATGGAATGAAACTTTGATTATAAAATATATTTTGAATAATATATTAAATAAAAAATCGTTCAGCTATTTTAACACATATCCCATTACTCCCATCTTATTTATTTTTTCTAATTTAACACTACATCCCGCATGTAGCAGGGTAGGCAAAGAGAGCCTAGTGTTAAGACACTCCGTTCTTTCCGCCGAATTCTGGCGGCATTATATGTTGAGTGGCAGAGCTCTACGCCGAAGAAACGAACATATTAAATATTTAATTTCAATCAAGTGAGAATCGAACCCACGACCTGGCCCGTTTACAGTCATACGCTTTTGCCAATGGGTATTCTGACACATTCATACATAAATCGTATGAAATAAAAACAGTTCGTAAATATATATTTTATAAACGCGTGATACCATTCAACATCACCCAAAAATGATTACATAATCAATCACAACGCCACGTGCGTTCGTGCATATAACGTTTTTATGGCAAAATGCATTTTTTAACAAAAATAAGATACTTTTTAACAATAGCATTAAACATCACGATAAAATTGAACACATAAGATCAACAAATATTTGTGCGGGGGCGTAGCGGAGCATGAAACTTACTAACAAAACGTATTAAGCGAGGATTAAGATAGACGCAATGTTATTTGATTACTTAGACACATTATACGAATATCGGAGTTTTAAATAGAACCATTATTATTTTCACAAAGAATACCTTCTTTGAGTTAAGAGGATTTAATGTACCTTCTGTATGTTTTACACAAAAAAATTATAGTTGAGATGTTTCGTAATTCATTTTATTTCGAGCATTATTGCTATTTTTAATGTTAAAGCACCGATACTATATTTTTATTTAATTATTATTTTAAATGCTTTATAATGTATAATTAAATATTATTATTTAAATATTCCTTGGATTAAATTTTAGATCTAGAAAAACACTATATAAACAAAATGATGATGTAAGTATGATGCCGCATGTAGAGGGTAACTGTCTCCTTCTAGAGTTATCTTAAGAAGATACAAAAACAGCACATGCATTTGTTTGGATAATTAGTAAGTAATGGTGATGAGAAAAATAATACATAATTACGTTCCTATACTACATAAAACAATAAAGCTTACAACATATAACTTAACAAAAATAACTAAACATTATCTGTCGCAAATTCGTTCGCGTGAACTATATAGTCTGTAGTATTTTTACTGACATTAAGAAATGTTTTGACAGTAAAATTTAAAATTAACTTTTCCCGTGCCTATGCCTATGCCTACTAAAATTCCAAAATTTTAAGAAATTCTCTCGTAGTACAGACTCCTTTATAAGTCTCAATGAAACTACATGACATGACAATTTTTAGTTCTTGACAACTACTAGTTCTACTTAATATAGTCGCTTACGCATAAACATATTATTTTGCAAATAGGTATAAAAGTAAAAAAATAACAGAATGTTATATATTAAATACAAAATGCATATATTATAGGTACATATTGCATATACTTATATAACAACATAGATACTAATATATCTCTACATTTGCTGTCTGCGAGAGGGCTCGATGCGGACATGCGCATTTCATTTATCAAGTAAGCCTTAATCAATACTGGTAGCAAGTCTGCTAACAACGTTTTGCGAATGTCTCCGAAAAAATAAGAAAACATTATTATTACTTACTGTTCCTATTCCTGATATAGTTTATAGAGTTTTCTAATTTTAGAAAGTATACAATTGAAGAGTAAACTGATATTTTTCATAAATTATGCTGTTATTTTTTATTTTTTAGAGGTTTTTTAGGGGTTCCGTACTTCAAAATGTAAAAAACGGAATCCTTATAGGATCAGTTTGCTGTCCGTCTGTCAAGAGCATTTATCTTGAGATTGCGTGGATGTATCAATCTGAAGTTAATATGAAATATTAAAATCAAGAGTCAACACAATCAAAAGATGCGTTCGATCGTTTTTGCTGCATTTTGTATGTAATGCGCAGCGTAATCAAAAACTTATATAACCAATCAACTACATAACCAAGTACAATCCCGTGGACCTACAATTATCAAATTTGGTAAGAAGTGAGAACTTGCAGTACAAAAATATAAAAAAATATATATTTTATAGAAAAAATCATTACAACTTATAATTGTAGTTCATTTCATACAAAATGAGTACATAATATGTCCGCAAATTTAAATTTGTACAACGGATAATTAACGGATTACGAACAAACGGATAAGTATAATTTTTAAAAGTCTGAGGATAGTTGTGGCGCAGAGGCACAACCGTAAAACTGTAAACAGGTTGTGGCTTCGATGCACACTCGCGTAAATGAAATATTTCATGTTTTCCCTCTGTTACATGCGAAATACATCGTGGAGCTGGTAAATTGTATATTCCGTTGACATACAATCGTAAAATTGTTACGGAACTCTAGGTATGCGAGTCCGACTCGCATTTGATCGACTTTTTATTTCTTTCAATAACACGCTTCTATTTAGAAATAGGATGAAGTTGTATAAACGGGTTGGTAATTCTATAGGGGAAAATGACTAAATCGGTAAAATATGGAGCGATAAGGTACCGACATAAATCATTAGATGCGCGTGAAATCAAACTACCGTTAACCAGTCGTAGGCATAGGCAAAGGGTTGCTCTATGACTCTGCGTGACCAATACAGCCCTCCGCATTCTTCTATTGCCGTCTCTCTTCATTATATTATTTTATTACAATACAGAGAGAGAGGCGTGATAATTCAATCTCGTGGTCTTACATAACAAATCAAGAATTGTGCAAATCGAAAATGCAAACAAATTTAGTTATGAAATTGGTTTTATGGACGGGATAAAGTAAGATATTAAATGTTGTGTGAATGATAGAGCTTAGTCACACAGGCCCCCGTTTCTATATATATAGGTTATTTATACTTGTCAATATTCTAGTAAGGAGGAGTTTTAAAGTTTCTAATATTATTTTTTGTTACTACGTTATAAATAGACATTATGTTCTATCTATCTATAAAGCGTAATTTACAATCACATCCCATTTTGGATTATTGAAATTAAAATATATTTTTTGTGATATTTGAAATAAATGTGATTAGAAATAGAAAATAAATTAATCTCTTAGCGTCTGGCGGAATAATAGTTCCTAACAAAAGGCACAGAAATTTGCGAGGCCCACGTCAAACATTAATCCATCGATTGACTTTTGTTAAGAGTTGGAGTTTTAATTAAGGCAAATGGTTCAGGCGATTAGGGAAGGTACGTGGCCGTTTCAATGCTTTGTGATTGACACAAATTACATCTAATCGAACCTCTCCATGGAACACGAGCAGGACCGAACCAATGGTCCCCACAGTTTTATTACTTTCATTCAGGCAACACACATGTCTATTTATAAATAATTCTGTTTAAAAATTATATTTTCTCTTATTTAGATCTTTTATAAATTTAACATATTCTTTTGGATATGGACACTTATAATTATTATTTATTACCCGTACATTTTTACCTTGTAAAATGAACTCTAGGAAAGAAATGTTTCCATTCATTTTAAAATAGGGTTTAATTGTGTTTTAATCCGAGCGATAAACGTCAATCAATTTTACGTGAGATTGATACAAGTATCAGGAGAGCTCGCCGGCCGTCGCGCCCCCAACGCCATGTAAAAAGGATTTCGAGCAAGGGTGAAATTAAAATGTCAAAATAGTAGCGACGTAGTGCATATTTGTCTCCGGCTTTGTCAGACGCCATTGTGCTTTTTATGTTTTGTACAGCTGAAAAGCGATACCATTTAAGCTCTTTATTCATTCACAAAAAGGATACGCTCTAAAATATCCAACTCAATATTAGGAATTGTAGGTAGGCTTTGTTCAATTTTTCAACTGTTAAATGTTGTTTCTTTACAATCCATTCTCTCGATTACAAAGTTTTATACGTACTGTATTTAAAGTTATAAATCTCAGTGCTGGACTGAGAAGGTACTTCTTTGCATCAAAAAGCAAAGATTTTTTTTCCTTTTAAAATTAATAATATCCATATTGATAAGTTCATTATCATTCCGCCAAATATAATAGCACATTTTTTTGAATATTGCACATTGTTCCCGTTTCATTTATTTGTTAGCTCTAAAGAGATGTGAGTGGACGCAGCGAGGGATCGGAGGGCAAATAAATAATTACACGCATTCTGCAGATACTTAGCCCGGGGCAAAGCGAAACGAGGGTGCCGAATAAAACTTAAAATATTAGTCATTAGTTTTTGGACAATTGGGATATAATTATTATTTCACATTTGTAAAAATATATACATACCTAGAGAAATGCTTAATTGATATACCTATATAGTTCAGGTCAGTGTTGTCAGGATGATTGTTATAAACAAGACCAATGTGATATTGTATAATTTCTAGACTAGTATTTAGCCGTCTCAGAAGCTGATATTTGTCGATTGTTCCAAAATATGTCAATATTAGACATGCTATTAGGGGTTCGTTTAATTGCAGTCTGCGCTCGTGAATGAAAAACATTTGTTAAGACAAAGAGTCCATTGTTAAGAAACATGATGCAAAATAATTATATAAGAGTGTACTTATTAAAAATTCAACAGTTACAGGAAATATCCCGAGTTGTAAGTGTGATAATGTATTTTAGTGTATCAATTAGAATTCTGTATAGCGACAGCGCAGCGTGAGGTGACGGCGCGGCGCTGCGCTGCCGTCTGGGGTCTGCCGTTACGCTGTCAGCTTCCCTGCGAGCCTAGCCTTTGATGTGCGATCAAATGCTCGTGTTATTTTTTGAGTTAATCAATATAAATGATGCATTGCTATTATTATTTTACAAATATTTAAAAATATTCCTAAATAATCTTTTAGCTGTAAAATTGGCACAAATTGTTCTTAGTTAATATTTTGTTAATAATAAAAGCCAAACTAATGGAATAAGGCGATTTTTTCTTCTTGACATTAAAAGTAAAAGCAATTATATATGTATTCTTGGTCGTCGTTATTAGCGCCGAGCGACCTGCTGTGCAGCGCTTCTCTATAATTACGCCGTGAGCGACATTTCCAAAGCCATTGAAAACGATAACGCGGAAGCTGCTGAGTTAAACTTAAAAAACTAAGTTAGTATTGTTACAGTAATGCATTTGCTAGTAAATATTGAATTTATACAAAAGAACGGCCCTGCAACCCTTAAATACAGTCCACAGGGTGCCATTACATCGGCTCAAAGAGTTGGGTGTGACCCACGGAGCTGCGAGAGTCGACTTTGTAAATCTAATTAAAATATCAATATGTTTGCTACGTCCGCGTTAACAATTTGATTTCATGCTTTGCGCCCTTTGAATGGCGCAACTGCGACTTGCTACTGGGTTTCTTAAATATATTCATTTATTTTAGTTTTATGATTTTTTGAAAAGTATTTTAGCTTATATTTATTTTGCAATGTAAACAGTGACAATGTGACAGATTTAATATGGCCATTGTGTAAGTTAGTACCTAACGAAAAGATAACAAATATAGTAAAATATTTTATATATAAAATTAAACATGTACAACTAATATAAAAAAAAAATACTTCCGCGCGGGATCGAGTTCACAACTGTAGATATGGTCACACTGCGCCACGATGGACATCTGTGTAATATGTAAATATAATTATATTAAAACTGTAATTATTTTAAGACTGATATATAATTTATTTCGTAACTTAATAATGACATAAAATTTAAACAAAAATGAACAGTACCTATTTTAATTATATTCCATACTTACGTGTTAAAGACTACTACAGATCAAATAATCGTTTTGTGCAATATTTCTACCCTAGTGTATACTACCCTACAAAGGAGCCAGGTAGCAACACAAATAGTTATAAAAACGTGATGTATCAATCGCATATTTTTTTATCACGAATTCGCACAAATCAAATACTGAAGTGTTAAAATTTTTGTTGACAATAAAAATTTCAAAGTCACTCGACAGGGAGCGTAGAGCGTAAGCTTTGTGACAAGGGATCATTAGTCAGAGGAATCTGTCAGCCCAATTGTGTCTGTTTCGATAACTTGCCTTTTGCTTACAAGAAATAAGCAAGTAAACAATTTAAGACGTGATTTATAGCTTCTGTTCAACCGTTTCTCATATATTTGTGTTGCACTTGCGTTTGTTTGACTGTTTACATTGAAAAATAACGCGCTTGGATCGTCGTTTATAGCATTTTCTATATGTTAAAAGTTTTGATTACATTGTAATCTTATTTTTATTTTAGTCTTAAAATTATAGAAACAGGAATTTTAATTATTGATTTATATTTGAGCTGCTAGTCGTATAGATCGCGTCGCTCCTATTTTATAGGTACGAATCTCTAACAACTTTGTTGTACCTACTTGTTTTACTTCACGAAATTTACTTAAAGTTTAATAAATTTATTAAAACAATTGTAATAAATACAGTTTTTATTTTTGTCCTGCTTAACAAAGAGGCAAAGAGTACTCCGCATTCTGCCGGAAAACAAGACATTGCGTTTTGAATGGCGAACTTAACGTCAAGTTTTATTTTAATTTTCTGTTAAAGTATAATAAAATTAGATACACATTATTACATTTAATGAAAAGGCAAATTAATATTCCTGTAAACTTAATGGAATAAAATAAGTTAAAATATTAAACTATTATGACTACTACTATGATAATAACTACACTAACCTAACCTATTTTACTATATGATTTTTTCTCACTTATTTCCTATTTTTTATTCCTATATTTGATATTTTTAGTCATTATAACGTTAAAATACAATAATGTTACATTATTAGTTATAACCCTTTTATACGGAGTCATTAATTATTATCATGCGCGCCTACTAAAAGACAAATGTTACAATGCACGGCTTGCGCAATATTTTATCGTCTGTTCTCTAAAAAAAAGTTAAAGCCCTTTTTTCTTTTATATTACAATTGTCACCCTTTCACTTCCATTTCAATTAAATAATGTCTGGTCATTTGGGGCAAGCGGGAGAGAGACGGCGGGACAAGTTTGCGTCGTGTTCGCGCCTCCCTCAGCCCTCAGCGGAAAGTGCGCGTCATCCTGCAAGCACATTAATCACTTCCATTATTAAACTTGTTATTGTGTTGATTTGAAGATAACGCGTTATAAACGGTGCCGTCCGCTCCCGACAATATAAGCTTTTTGTAATGACGTGTAAGCGATCCGGCTCGAGAGCATCCTTTGCGAGAATCGTGATTTATGATAAATAACGTTACTTTGTAAGTTTTTATTTAACTATACCTATATACTCGTATATGCCATAATAGATAATTTCGTACGAAATATAAATAATTATAATTTATCTATCACAGAATTCTTCTTCGGGGGATGATAAAAATGACTATTTGCATCGGAACATGTGTGTGTATAGTATGTTTCTTCTAAGTATTATTAATCAAGATATTTGGTAAATACTAACACTTATCCAACGTATGTTCATATATATATGCGTGTATGTTCCTGTACAGTCTCGTAAAGACCTAACGAGTAGACCGATTCTGATGATTCTTACGTCAATACAGTTGTCTTGACCTTTTTTTCTAACAATTAAATCTTTCCAAGGAGTCCTATAAAATGTAAATGGATCCAGGCTGTTTTAGAAGAGAAAATATCAATTATAGAATTATTTCAATATTAGGATCTTCAGTAAGTATTGCGTGTAAATTTAACTACTTATTTCTTCTTCTTAGGAAATTAAATGCTAAAAACATTTATGATTAAAAAAATCAAATTGGTAGATACATAAATATGTTCTCCATAATATAAAAGGTAAGGCGTGACGTAGGCCGATGACGTTAAAGTAACAAACGCAATCACAACCGACGGCGCACTCTCAGTGACTAGTAGGAATTTCCCGTATTGACGTAATTAGGTTCGAGGCTTGTTGCTTTGAAGGCTTGTCTATATTCGCGTTCGTCTATTTCGGAGAATTGAACTATGGAAAGTTTCTTTACCCGGACATCGCAATACATAAAAAATATTCGTTGTCTTAATTTGTATTTTACACTGATAATAGTAGGTAATTTATCACAAGTATTTTGTTCGAAAGTTACCGTAGCGACTATAAGGTTTTACCTTCAAAGAAATCTTATCGTAAGGAACTTAACTAAGTATTATCTGAATAGTAAAAGTTACAAAAAACATAAGGTTAACGTTATTAACAGTAAAAAAGGTATGAACATAACAAATATAAAGCTATTAATTGTCAATCGGAACTAAAAGAATGAGGTGCAGTGCAACCTTAATCTGAGTATATTATAATTAATTGCATTATTATTATTAAACTCTAAACAGACTATGAATACATTATTTACACGAAATAAATTAATTTATTTATACAAGCTCGCTACGCTAGTATGTACCTACTGTTTATTTATCTTACAATATCGATATTTAACGTGAGAGGCTATAATAGATACTAATGTGTAGGGTATTCCCCTGTTCCTGCGTAATCAAAACCTGTAAGGCACTTTCCGTGGGCCTACAGTTATAAAATTTGGAACAAACTCTAGAGTTTATAACACAAATAAAAGAAAAAAAACGAAGTAACATTTATAACATGTATCTCCCGTCGACTAACAGCTATGTCGTACTGCTAATTGTTGTGTTGTGTTGAACGTTGTACTGCTAATTCTCATTTCCTAACAACAAATTTGCTAGGAAATGAGAATTAGCAGTACAAAAAAAGGGGAAAAAATTCGGAAAATGGAAATTTATATTTAAATACTAAAGATAAAAACTTAGTTTTATACATCAAACCTATGTATGTCAACTTTTATAAATTGTACCTACTTACTTTCCGTTGACCTATAATATTGAAATTAGTACGGAATCCTCGGTGAGCGAGTCTGCCACTTGACTGGTTTTTAACAAAGATTTGCGCGTTCCCTCACGATTTAGACCATACTTTGTTTATAGGACTTTCATTCAATTAAATAGATATTAGATTGGTCCGTCAAGTCACAAGCTAAGTAAATAGCACACTGATGAATCAGTCAATTACTTTTTCCTTATATTGGTAAGGATATATAAATCTTTGAATCTAAGCATATTGTTGAGTTCTTGTTTAATTTTATTAAATTTCATTTATAAAACAACACTTTATACGTGAGTCAGTATAGTTATTGTTTTGTCATGAACAAGTTTGTTTCGTAATTAAATTTAATCATTCATTTTCCTGTCCCACTTGTTAACTCTCTACGAGCGTGATATTAAATATTTATACTTCAGCTACGTATGTATGCATGTTACAATATATACCTACCTATACGTTTTATGTGATACTTGCTCGTATAATCCCGTTTAACAGACTTCTAAGAAACAATATTTTTTATTTAAATTTATTAGTCACATAACCATTAAAGATAGACAAGTTTTTGTTCTAACTAACATAAATGGTTATAGCATTTACTAATTTACGTCAATAGACAACAAAATAGATATGGATTTTTTTTAAAATTTTCCGTATACCGACCGTTATGGTTTACAATGTTTAATTGAGTAACCTATAGTGATTTTGTTTTGGGTTAGACTCATAAACTGTTTCCAAAAATGACGTCTTCTTGTACCCTTAATATAATACAACAATGACCGTAAAGTTATATGCCCATAAAACAATACTATCAATAGAGCCGATCCGGTGAAACTCGTCGAAGACAAGTCTGGAATTTTGACGCTTTACAGTTTTAAAATTAACAAAAGCTAATTTTGTTGCATTTTTACTACTTTGAAATAGGATCAACAACCATTAGGGCATTTTTTGCCACGCCTTTTATTAGGGTGTCGTCCGAAGGCCGCGCGGTAAAAGACAAAGCTTGGACCGGAATCTTTCGCATAAACAACTTTTGACGGCTTCTTTGCTCATTTACGATCCCGCCTGGTATTTGAGTATTTATTGGCATTGGTCTATTAATTGGCTTATGCAGGTAACTAGTATAGATAGTAGAAACATTTGAAAAGTAAGTGTTAAGCAAAATTTGCAAAGTTGGTGGGTTTTAGTATTTAGCCCGTTAAGTTAGCTCCAAAAATATGGGCATACCAAGTAAAAACAATGAGTTAGTTAGTTAGCTAAACTTAATTTAGTGTTTCTTTCATGCTTCTGTGCATCAAATATTTATCTTGTAATTTTCGCTTTTTTTTAATGTCTTTTAAATCACAAAATCTCGAGATCGCGTGGCGTTATCAAATAGAAATTATTTCAAATATTCTAGATCTACAGTCTCTATAAGCAAAGAAAATTCAAGCTTGTACTTCTTCGTGTTCTTCTTCTTAACCCTTATCTTCGCAAAAAAATTTTTTTTAAGAAAAGCAAAAAATATGCATACTGGTAGCTTCCTTGGGCTATAAAAAACATAAAAAAATAAATAAAAAAATCATAATATGAAAATTTCGGATAAACACGATGTTTTATACTATACTATACATTGCTATACGTACAGGGATTATACCATTTTTAAGAATGTATATTATACTATACAATGCGATGCTTAGGGAGAGTGGAAATGTTACTGGTAGCTTTTAAAATATACTGAAATATTATTGTAAATAACATGATTTTAAATAAAAACAACTATATTGATGGAAGTAAAAATGTTTAATTAAAAAAATAATTCTCAAACAATTTTTTGTTACAAAGTAATAGTTCAGAGATCCTATTGCTTGCGGTACTCGAAAAACACCTTCGATTCTTCACAAAACAAAGGTAAACCTTACATTTTATGCACACGGTACGTGCCTGCCCAGCTCTGCAGTACACATGTACTTGCACATTTGATATCTGGTAATTTGCGGCCAATGGTAATATTTGTTATAGCCAATATATATAAAGGTATTATAATAGTACAATATATATAAGGTAATAGTACAATATATATAAGGTAATATAATAGTTTTGTATTTTTTCTTGGCGGGAAATCGTGTAAATTTTTCACTGAAATGTTTCGACTTAATAGTCGTATATAAAGCTAAAACTATTTTACTTCCAACACCCATAGTCTCTTCTTCTTCTTCAGCAATAATGCCCGTAAAAGTGTCATCTCTTATGTAGAGCAAGAAGTCATACATGATGTCACACACCGACTCTGATTTAGTTCTTGAAACTCCATTTACAAGGCTTATTTGGTTTATATTGACGTCGATTTTCTTCTTTCTTCATTCTTTCTAGTAAAGAATGAATGAATTAAGTATAAGAGGCACTTCGGTGGTATCGGCATAAATATCAGCTGCATACGTTCCTATCTCATAATCAGAAATTTGTTGGAGGTTTAACCTTTCGAGATTTGAATTTATCGATGGCTCTGGAGAACTTTTTGTTGATCCAATCATTCCAGCTTCATTACTGTTACTAGCTCCGTCACTTGTGTCAGAGCCTGCATTCTCTTCAGGCATTAAGGAGAAAATGCGCTTAGCTCTATCACCCATAGAGTCTAAAACCAAAGGAAAAGAAACATGCAAAAAACCAACACCAAAGATAAGCCAAACCATATTGTGTTATAAATAGGTAAATAATGAATGTAATATTATTTTGTCCCTTTATATAGTTAGGTAGTCATGCAGTAATAATAATAGTAGTATTTTTTATGGGAATCGAACCCACGACTTTGTGTGTAAGCTTTCTAGAACTACTATATCAAGGCGACAGTCAAACATCAGTACAACTGTCTTTTACATTATAATACAATTGGTTTAGTATATAAGAAAGACATACTTGAAATTTACATTCTATAGTAAGGTTCCAAAAAATATTGATCCTGTGAAGTTGGCAATGTATATTATTCTATACACCACCAACGAAAGGTAAACGACTGCAACTGCGGCAATGTATAGTATAATATACGTTATTAAAAAACACGAAAAATACACACTAATTCATATAGCGACATCAGCATACCTATACTCGTATATAAAAATGTGTAAGAACATACATTTACAACATACAAATATTATTTAGTTATTCAACATATATTTTATAATAAACATACATGTTTAGGAGTACAAACGTAAAAATAAAATAAAACTTACCTTAGATAAATCTGAGCAGCGCGACGCGACGGTCATTGTTGACAATTTTTTAAAAACTATCATACACAAACTACTTTTTATTTTTGAAGTATAAATAAATATCTAGAAATGTCATATGTTTAATACTAACTAATAATATAATAAAGCGGAAGAGTTTGTTTGTTTGTTTGTTCGTTCGTTCGTTCGTTCGTTCGTTCGTTCGTTCGTTCGTTCGTT